>JARACY010001683.1:0-53732 GCA_029255725.1 Scrobipalpa atriplicella | reverse complement strand
ATAGGAGGACTAAATTTAGGTTCATTCACAAAAATATGGTCAGCAAATTTTTTAACCCTTATATAGCAATTAAATTCCAAAGGATTTTGAAGCTTCAATATTCCTATTACAAAACGTTTTTTCTGTGTGTTTTACAGATAGTGCATCTGTCAGTAGACTGGGAGCCGATTGACACTTTAGCTGATCTCCCGTTCACACTCTCCTACTACCCCCCGCCGCAACGAGTCTCCGGGGCCTTCGCGACTCTCATTCGTGAACTGGACTGGGATAGTTTCAGTATACTCTACGAAGACGACAGTAGTAAGCGATTACTATATTTTCAAGTGCAAAGAGAGTCATATTTTCTAAAACTATAAATTATATCTACCTTCATTCTAGTGTTAGGACAATTTAAAGATTAATTTGAATCATAGTCAAAGAAAATTCACGATACTTTAAAAAAATTAGAACTGAAATTAAATGTCACATTGTTTACTCAAGTAGAAACATGTTTCATTTATTTGACATTTCTTTTATACGTTGTAGCGTTTAATATTTCTGTGCTGATATATTTCTATTATGGGTTGAGAACAGTCAAATGCGATCTCTTGCGACAGCTCTACTATAACTCCAGTTTTATTACTTTATTTTGATAACTGTTATTTGAATAACTGGGATCCAAATTATTTTTATTTTTAGGTTTCGTTCGCCTTCAAGAAATAATAGGGTCTTGGTCACATCTAAAAGATCCAATCACATTTCGGCAACTAAATCCTGAGGCTTCAAACAGAGAAACCTTCAAATATATTTTAAAAACAGCCCGTATAACACGCCATGTCTTGGATTGTAAAGTCGAAAATATTATTAGATATATGAAAGAGATACTTGAAGTAGAGAATTCGACGGAATACCAGGTAAGTAACATATTGCAGTGATGTTCTTGTTGTGATTGCCGTGTGATTTTTAATTATATTGTATATTATGTTTAGAGGGAACTTTAGAGTCTTTAACATTAAATATGACTTCTTTGACTGAACTAAGTATTGCAACGGCTTTTGGCTGATAATCCAATTTATCTTATCAACCAACCCATCATTCAGCACTCTCCGAAATAGCTCTCTATAACATCAGATTCTGTGTTTTCATGACTGTAAAAATATTTCAGAGCTTCATCCTGACCAACCTGGATTCACATACAGTAAACCTGTCATCAGTTCCAAATATGCTGGCCAATATATCCACCCTGCATATGATGTCCAGTATGGAATCTGATATATGGGTAACAAAGAAAAGAGTTTTGACATTTCTTTTATGCCTAGTTTAAACGCCTTGAGACAGACATAAAAATCGTTTATTTGTGCTAAAATTTCAGTTAAAAGAGGCTCTGACAAAAGATGCACTAACGCATTTGGAAAAGGCCATTACGCAGTTTCAGGAAGAAATATTAAACGCTACAACGTATAAAAGAAATGTCAAATAAATGAAACATGTTTCTACTTGAGTAAACAATGTGACATTTAATTTCAGTTCTAATTTTTTTAAAGTATCGTGAATTTTCTTTGACTATGATTCAAATTAATCTTTAAATTGTCCTAACACTAGAATGAAGGTAGATATAATTTATAGTTTTAGAAAATATGACTCTCTTTGCACTTGAAAATATAGTAATCGCTTACTACTGTCGTCTTCGTAGAGTATACTGAAACTATCCCAGTCCAGTTCACGAATGAGAGTCGCGAAGGCCCCGGAGACTCGTTGCGGCGGGGGGTAGTAGGAGAGTGTGAACGGGAGATCAGCTAAAGTGTCAATCGGCTCCCAGTCTACTGACAGATGCACTATCTGTAAAACACACAGAAAAAACGTTTTGTAATAGGAATATTGAAGCTTCAAAATCCTTTGGAATTTAATTGCTATATAAGGGTTAAAAAATTTGCTGACCATATTTTTGTGAATGAACCTAAATTTAGTCCTCCTATGCAAATTGACGCAAGCTTCTAAAATGATTTTTTTGTTGTACTTATGGGGGAAAGTGGTTCAGATTTTGTCAGATAAGTTTGTATGAAAATATAAATTGGCCTTCATTTCATCCCATACAAATTTGATAATCAGATGAGTGATATCCCATATCTGCAGCAGCTGCATCCTGTTCCTGTACGTACAAGAAATAGAGCTAACATATGTTGTAGTTTAGATTAGTAAGAGAATATCATGAAAATAATCTTACATTGAGTCTGTTACAAAGGAGACAAATGATGTCACATATTCCGGTCGTGGGCCGAGCATCAATAATGGCGACAACTGCGTCTGAGTCTCGCCGCTTGCGCACTCTAAACAACATAACCATAGAAATGGCGGCATTGAGAATAATAACCCTTGTGTTCATAATTTATGTGAGTGCTGGCTTTTCATTAGAAATAGACATTTACCCTATAGGTACGTTATATTTTGCTTTTATTGTCAGTTAAATTCATAGTTGCGATTATAGTAATTAACGGAGAGAGATGTAAACTTAATAGTGTTTATAATTAACAGAAGATTCATGATGTTTTTAATGTTTTCTTTTTAAGCGGGCCTCTTCGACTCGGAAAGTTTGGAGTCAGAAGAAGCGTTCAGGAAATCAGCTGGGGCTGAATACAGCACTCAGTCGTATACTGGTCGAGTGATTCAGCCCTTAGTGCGTGATACTGACACTTACTCCTTGTCCCAAGAAGGTATGTTTACCAATAACAAACAGACGCACATGAAAAAGCGACATTTTCCTAAAATGTTGGTTATTTTATTTACACTGTTCTTCCACAAAAATAAATTTGGCATTTCACTCATTATTTATTGAAATAATAAAAATCTCGAAATATTTTATAATAATAACACAAAACTACCTGAAAATATCGCATGCCTCATTTTTATCCCATAACAATAAATTTAATACATGGAAGAAAACAGCATGTTAAAACGAACGATGATTGTCTTACCTATACCACTATATTCCTAGTTATATCTAGTACTATTACATATTCTGTGGTTATATTTTAATTACTTATATTCTGAATATCTATTATTTCAGTTTGTAGAAATACTACCCCCTCATCGAACGCAGTTGTCGCCATTATTGATGCTCGGCCCACGACCGGAATATGTGACATCATTTGTCTCCTTTGTAACAGACTCAATGTAAGATTATTTTCATGATATTCTCTTACTAATCTAAACTACAACATATGTTAGCTCTATTTCTTGTACGTACAGGAACAGGATGCAGCTGCTGCAGATATGGGATATCACTCATCTGATTATCAAATTTGTATGGGATGAAATGAAGGCCAATTTATATTTTCATACAAACTTATCTGACAAAATCTGAACCACTTTCCCCCATAAGTACAACAAAAAAATCATTTTAGAAGCTTGCGTCAATTTGCATAGGAGGACTAAATTTAGGTTCATTCACAAAAATATGGTCAGCAAATTTTTTAACCCTTATATAGCAATTAAATTCCAAAGGATTTTGAAGCTTCAATATTCCTATTACAAAACGTTTTTTCTGTGTGTTTTACAGATAGTGCATCTGTCAGTAGACTGGGAGCCGATTGACACTTTAGCTGATCTCCCGTTCACACTCTCCTACTACCCCCCGCCGCAACGAGTCTCCGGGGCCTTCGCGACTCTCATTCGTGAACTGGACTGGGATAGTTTCAGTATACTCTACGAAGACGACAGTAGTAAGCGATTACTATATTTTCAAGTGCAAAGAGAGTCATATTTTCTAAAACTATAAATTATATCTACCTTCATTCTAGTGTTAGGACAATTTAAAGATTAATTTGAATCATAGTCAAAGAAAATTCACGATACTTTAAAAAAATTAGAACTGAAATTAAATGTCACATTGTTTACTCAAGTAGAAACATGTTTCATTTATTTGACATTTCTTTTATACGTTGTAGCGTTTAATATTTCTGTGCTGATATATTTCTATTATGGGTTGAGAACAGTCAAATGCGATCTCTTGCGACAGCTCTACTATAACTCCAGTTTTATTACTTTATTTTGATAACTGTTATTTGAATAACTGGGATCCAAATTATTTTTATTTTTAGGTTTCGTTCGCCTTCAAGAAATAATAGGGTCTTGGTCACATCTAAAAGATCCAATCACATTTCGGCAACTAAATCCTGAGGCTTCAAACAGAGAAACCTTCAAATATATTTTAAAAACAGCCCGTATAACACGCCATGTCTTGGATTGTAAAGTCGAAAATATTATTAGATATATGAAAGAGATACTTGAAGTAGAGAATTCGACGGAATACCAGGTAAGTAACATATTGCAGTGATGTTCTTGTTGTGATTGCCGTGTGATTTTTAATTATATTGTATATTATGTTTAGAGGGAACTTTAGAGTCTTTAACATTAAATATGACTTCTTTGACTGAACTAAGTATTGCAACGGCTTTTGGCTGATAATCCAATTTATCTTATCAACCAACCCATCATTCAGCACTCTCCGAAATAGCTCTCTATAACATCAGATTCTGTGTTTTCATGACTGTAAAAATATTTCAGAGCTTCATCCTGACCAACCTGGATTCACATACAGTAAACCTGTCATCAGTTCCAAATATGCTGGCCAATATATCCACCCTGCATATGATGTCCAGTATGGAATCTGATATATGGGTAACAAAGAAAAGAGTTTTGACATTTCTTTTATGCCTAGTTTAAACGCCTTGAGACAGACATAAAAATCGTTTATTTGTGCTAAAATTTCAGTTAAAAGAGGCTCTGACAAAAGATGCACTAACGCATTTGGAAAAGGCCATTACGCAGTTTCAGGAAGAAATATTAAATGAGGAAGGAGACCCAGACAAACAGGAGAATGAGTGCAGTGAGGACGCACCACCGCTGTGTGCTGATAATAAAGACCCTTGGCCATGTGGACAGAAACTGCGTGATGCTTTATCACTGGTAGGTATTATCCACGTTAAGTTAAGAGCAAATTTTTCTAGTCATTAAATTGAACTTTTCTTAGAAACTTTACATTAGAGAATAAAATTTGGAACCCCCCAACAAAGGTTACGTTGGTTGACTCTGTCCGCTAGATGTTGTTATTGTTTTTTGCAGGTTAAAGTAAATCTTGGTGAAACAGGTCCTGTAGAAATAGACGAGAATGGCTTAAGAACAAATTTTGAATTAAATTATGCAAAAATTGATGGTAGTGGCACATTTATATATGCTGGTAAATGGACATCGCAGACTGGTATTATAACAAAGGAAGAATCCGTGCCAGATAGATCCTCTCAAAAAGGACTTATAAGAGTAAGTATCAAAACAAAATGACAAGTATGAAATTGAGAAAAATGCATTTTAAAGTTTTGTCCAATGATGATTAAGAAATTAAAAATGTAACACATACATGACGATCTTAAAACAACCAAACTTATTCCCTAATTTCAGTTTAGAATTTTCGTGATTAACTATTACCTACATCAATTGCTTTATTCTTTTCCAGGTCATAGCACGAAAGGGCATGCCATATTTTAATATAACTGTAAATGAAGATGGAGAAAATGAACCACGAGGTTATGCTGTTGATCTTATTACGGATATATTTAAAATTATAAATGAGAAAGAAGGTGAACCAAAGTTCAAACTAGAATTCAGAGAAGTAAAAGATGGTAAATATGGAAATCCAATAGAGGGTTCCAAGAAATGGGATGGTATCATGGGCGAATTGATGGAACACGTAAGTATTCTTTTGAAAACGACAAGCCCTCTCTTTCAAAATTATGTGTCTAATTTTTACAAAACTAGATCAATACACTAATTAAGGTTTTTTCCTTACAGTCGGCCGATTTAGGCATCTGTGACTTAACTATCACTTCTGAACGCAACTCAGTGGTGGATTTTTCTACCCCTTTCATGACAGTTGGTATCAGTATGCTCTTCAAGGAACCGGAACCCGATGAACCCGACATGTTCTCCTTTATCAAACCTTTGTCATTAGATGTGTGGTTGTATCTTGCAACTACATACATTATTGTATCATTTCTTTTTCTTATATGCGCTCGGTAAGTTGTATACGATAAGTTGTGGATATTAATTTTGTTAATGGTGCTACATAGAGTTATACTTTCAGAATGAGTCAACTTGACTGGGTGAATCCTCATCCCTGTAATCAGAACCCGGAAAATTTGGAAAATATTTGGAGTTTCTACAACTGCACATGGTTTTCGATGGGTACTATTATGACTCAGGGTTGTGATATTTTGCCGAGGTCAGTGATTGAATTTATCTCTATCGTCAGCAAAGAAAGATGTCAAATATTCTGAAATGATTTTACTATAAATTACATTTCAGGGGTTTAGGGTCTCGGTGGATTGCGGGAATGTGGTGGTTTTTTGCAATGATTGTCACTGCCTCTTACACTGCCAACATGTCTGCTTTTTTGAGTAATAGTCGTCGTAGTAATGACATCAAGAGTGCCGAAGACCTTGCCAATCAAAATCAAGTAAGCTACGGTGCTGTTAACAACGCGTCTACTTATAAATTTTTCCAGGTAAATGCTGAGTAAGATTCTACAATTTCTAAAAAGTAGTAGAGTATTTTTCAATACTATTCTGATTTGGATTGATGTAATTGCAGAACTCAAACGACACAACGTATGCAAAAATCTGGCAAACGATGAATTCTGCTAAACCAACAGTATTCACTAAGTCTAACGATGAGGGAAGGGATCGCGTGTTATTAGGAAAAGGAAAGTACGCCTTTTTCATGGAGTCGTCCATGATCAAGTACTATACAGAGAGGAATTGTAAGCTGCGGATGGTTGGAGCACCTCTGGATTCGAAGTCATACGGAATCGCCATGCCCAAAAGTAATTTATGATTTTGATTATTCATTAACCTACCAGTGTACTATTTTTTTTTTATCGATTAAGTAAATATTATACCATGTTGTATACTACTAAATTAAAAGACTCCAGAGGCAATTTTTCATCAAAGAAAAAAGTGTAATTGTTTTTTTAACATTTTCCAGACTTTGCACATAAAAAGAAGATAGACGAAGCTATTATTCAGCTCCAAGAATCAGGAAAACTACTTGCTCTAGAAAATAAATGGTGGAAAGAAATGGACAATAACGGCAACTGTACTAAGGTTTGTCCTCAGTTAAATATTATAAAAATTTGGTTGGTGAAATATCGTTGGACACTGAAATTATTTTAACTTGTTAGAATCATAAATTGGATCATATATTGGCAATTATTACTACAGAGGACTTACTTTTTTTCTAGAAAACCGAAGACGAGGAGGATGATGGCTCCTTGCAAATGAAAAATACGAGTGGAATATTCTTGATGCTTGCCGCAGGCGGCATACTTGGTCTCATCGCAGCTGTCATTGACTTCTTGATACATGCTAATAAAATAGCCGTCAAAGAAAAGGTGAGTTGACCTTCAGGGGTGCAATGACCAAAGTGTCGAAATGACCTAAATGCTAAAATGACTAAGGTACTAAAATTACTAAGGTGTCCAAATGACCAAAGTGCTAAAACGACCAAGGTGCTGAAATGGCCATACTTACCAAAAAGATTTTACTTTAACATGACATGATATGAAGTGACTTAGGATAGGAGATATTTGATTTGCTCTGCAGGCTACAAATATCATATGTGTCTCTGAAATCTTTATAGGTGACATTCAAAGAAGCGGTGTTGAGTGAGTGGAGCGCATCGCTGAACCCGCGCACGTTGGCCAAGCCAGCCCAACCGCGTTCAGCAGCACCGTCATCAGGTTCTCCTTCGCCGGTCAGAGAAAGATCTACCTCTCGTGCTGTTTCCGTCTTGAGAGCAGCATCATCATTTATCAACTTTGATGAGATTTACTAATTTATTTGTTTTTTTTTTAAATGTAATAATTGATACCAGGTACCTACCTATCAATTCGTTGCATCAGTAGCATTTAATAATTTATTGAAATAAATAGTTTAATTTTGTTAGATCTCAATGTTTTATTTAATACATCGAGACGAAATAGATCAGCAGCTGATCGAAGAACTGAGGAGGCTCTGGATGCAGGGTTTGAGTCTGATGCTGAAGAAGACTTGGACTTGTCATGTTCCACAGGTTTCTCTGTTTCCCAGAAGCTGAGTGCAAATATCAACTCGGCCCAGAAAGCTTCAGATTGAGTCATCTGAAAATATCAAAAAAGTAAATTTAGATATATAAAAAACAAAAAATGAATCAAATTAATTTGAGTCAAAGTCTTCTACTTATTCAAACTAGGTAGTCAGTGAGGAAATATACCTATCAAAATATTTCATCATAATAAGATCAAGATAATTTTGGATTCATAATGAAAATACAAATACAATAATTTACAGAATAATTTTGCGCCTTATACACATAGGTCGTATTTTTTTTTGTAATTTTTAATAAAGGCCCCATCTCATTATAATATCGATGTTAGTTGGTAAGCATAGCATAGCATATGTTTTAGGATACACCATGGGGATATAGTGCTTTTTACCTTTTGTTCTACAGCAACTTCTTTGATGTGCCAAAGGAACTCCAGAGCTCCAAGTCCAGCTGCCATACCACATCCTATACCCAGTACCACGAACACTCCTCCGACGTTGTCGACGCCTAGCTCACCTGCATTTTCTTCTCCTGCTTCCGCCTTTGGAATAGATAGAGGAATTACAAAAAAATAATTTTAAAGCCAAAGGATAACTGGGCATATAGTCACTACAATCTTTATAAACTTAATTTAGTTCAATTTATCATGCTATAATGAGTATCACTGATTTGCATTTATAGATGGTCAAAAATCACAAGATCAAAAGATTAAAGTGGAGATGGGCGGGACACTTGGCTAGGCGGAATGACGGACGGTGGACCAAAGCAGTCACAGAGTGGTGGCCAATAGGAGTGATAAGGCCAGTAGGCAGACCACCAGCCCGATGGTCCGACGATATCACCAAAATAACAGGAACAAACTGGATGAGACTGGCACAGGACCGTGAGGATTGGCGTAATAGAGAAGAGGCCTATACCCTGCAGTGGGTCGATGTGGGCTGAAAATGATGATGATGATGAAAATCACATGTTTTTTAATGATAGATCGTTGTATATTAGCACTTACAGCGCAACCCACCCTCGCCTTCTTTTACTTTCCACCATCTATTCTTTAGCTCCATCAGCATCCCTGCTTCGGCTAACTTCAGCACGGCATTATCCACGGCTGTACGATACGAAGCACCTGAGAAATCAAGATTTATTCATGTGTTGTTGACAAGGGAGCAACTACCACACCCTCAAGCATGCTTATTTTCTTTTTTACCTTAAACATACCAAACGGCATAGCTATTCCATAACCCTTGGAGTCCAGCAAACCACCCAACTTGCATCAAGTCACAGTGCCTCTCGAGCTGGTACTCGATTGCCGTGGACTCCATCAGGAACGCGTAGGTCCTCTTACTCTTCAACACTCTTTCCACTCCCTCATCATTGTTCTTCAAGAACACAGAAGGCCGCGCAGAATCCATTGCTGCCCACATCCTTTGGTATGTAGAGTGGTTTGATCGCTTAAAAATAAGTAAGTACATTGAAATTGAAACAGGAGTGTCTTGCATTTACGATATTGGAGGATACAGACAGAGTATAGTCATGTCATGAACATGCCAAACTACTTCTAGCCATAAGGACTGTTTTTTCCATGCTGGACCGGGAGCGATTTCTTACATTCTGGTCTGGGAGCGATAAAAAAACATAGAATGTGCCAGCTGCTTTTCCTACCGGGCACGCTGTAAAAATCAACTAATTGATACGAGGTGTTTCATTATATTGTAATTTAGGCGGTGGGCTGATAACCTGGCACTACAGCAATAACCCTCAAAACTTGTCAGACGTGGCAGACCGACCTTTATTTAGGTCGTTGACGCTCTGCCTATCCCATTAGAGATAAAGTCGTGATTGTATTATATTATATTATATGTACTATAAGGACTGATGATATTAAAAAATTAAACTTACCTGGAAAAACGAAGACGTCGAGCCGCCTTTGACGGTACCATACTTAATCTTAGTCTGCATAGCGAGATCTTCAGCACTTTTGATGGAGTCATCCATAGCAGCGTTGGTGAGAAAAGCAGCGAGGTTGGCAGTGTAAGAGGAGCACATGATGAGGGCGAAGAACCACCACATCCCACACACCCAGCGAGTTGAGTAACCCCTGAGAAGAAGAAAAAAGCAACGACTGTTTAGTATCCAACTATTACATTGATATCAGGCGCACAGCAACACAAACATGTAGAGTACACATTGCAGAGGATAGAGAAAATTTAAAGAAAAGGAAATATTCTAGTATTTAAATTCTATTAAGTACCGTATGAGTAAAATTAACATAATTAAACTAGTATAGAGTAATCAACTACCAAACATATCTCCAATAAATACCTACACATATATTGGTTTCGATTTCCTCACTCTACATTGAAAATAAAACTGGTTCGTGTGGTATTTCCTGGCCTTTTATTATAAGAATCGCTAAAAACAAGTACTTACTTTGGTAAAATATCAGACCCTTGGGTCATAATGGATCCCATGGTCAGCCAGCAGGAGTTTTTGATATGCCAAATGTTTTCTAGCTCTTCAGGAGATTTGTCACAAGGATGAGGGTTTTCCCAATCATTCGGAGCTAATCTGTAAGAGAAGACATGTTTTTTGTTGGTAGCATCCTATAGTTTTTATTTGAGACAGTAAAAATAGAGAATTAGAATTGGTCAGTCTTCTTACCGTGCTAAAACATGAAGTAGTAAAGAAATGAGCAAGTATGCACCAGCCATGTAAATCCAGACATCCACAGAGAAAGGTTTCAAAAAAGAGAATAATTCTGGTTCAGGTGGTAAAGGTTTGGTGTATAAAATACTAATACCCAATGTCATAAAGGGTGTTGTAAAGTCTACATACGATCTCCGTTCGTAAGTAATGGTCAAGTCACAAATAGCCAGGTCAGCTTTCTGAAACAAGATATAAATCACGATGATAATAATTTTATTTTAGGAATTATCATCATGGGGCCGTCTTTAAATTGAAGCTTAGGGGTTAGCATGTGGGTTAAGCCAGCGCAGTCTTTAGAAATACAAACATTAATTTAAAATCTTCAATTAAACATACCCTTTCTAAGAGGTATCCTACAAGACCATCCCATTTTTTGGTTTCTTTATTAAACGAACCATATCCATTTCCTGGTACAATTACTAATTCGTAGTTCAAACCTAATGTCACTTTCAGTACTTCGTGTATCAGATCTTTTGAATAACCCTCGTATCTGTCGTTACCAGTCAATTCTTGTCCTTCCTGTGCGACTCTTTCTATTAAATATGGTGCACCTATTCTTGTAACCACTCGAAATATCTTATTTTCCCATTTTTGAGCTTGCTCTTGTAGAGTCTCGTCAGCTGTACGCGTGTATTCAAAACCATTCTCAATATTCCATTGCGCTATTTTATTGAATCCATCGTTTGATAACTCCATTATGTCAATATCAAAAACTGTTCGCTGACCTGTAGTGCTATCCAATTTAATTTCGCGCGTTATACCTCTTACAGGATCCTGTAAGAAATATGACATTATAAATAAAATGACAACGTAATATTTTACCTTAGTAGCGCCACAGTAGCGTGGACTCTAGTGTCAGATGAAACTGTTTTTATATTAAGTATTCACTTCTCTACTTACCGTTTTAGAACGTGACAGCATGTGTTCGATGAATTCAGCTCCTTGTGTCCAATTACCGCCTTGACCACATTCAATCAACAATTCATCCAAAAGAAAACCATCAAGCGAGGCTTCTACCGCTTCAGCGATTAATTTTGCAGCATCTGCAGCTAAGGCAGCTTCTACCTGCAATGTTTGGAGTATGTAATCTTACATGTAGGTACAGTTTTAATTATACCAACAAAAGGGTCAATGAGTATGTTTTGTACACTTACGGTTATTTTCCGTGTAATATTTGGTATAATGGTCTTATCTATGCCTTCTATTTGTTGTGATTGCCAGTCAGCTAAACTTGTAGCGGACATTGTAGAGTCTTCACTGTCAATGATTCTCAAACATGTGACGTTTGCTGCGAGGTTGGCTCTCACGCTCTCCAAAGCCAACGTTTGAGCATCTATCGATGTCAGTAAGTATTCCTATACAAGTTAATAAATAGTTTTAGCATGTAATGAAGTTAATTTTTTTTTATATCACATATCGTTAATCATATTAATATTTGTGACTGGTTTAGTTGTAAAAAATTTACATTTTAATATTTTACGAAATGTTGTTACATTTTAATATTTTACGAAATGTTGTTAATAGTATTGTCTTTTAAAAATGTCATTATACCATATAGTCCTCAAAGAAAGCCACCTCCTGTGCTTCCCGTAAGTAATCGATGACCCTTTCAGCAGCACAGTCTAGAATGACCCTGGTCTCTCCCAGAATTTTCAAGGACTTCAGCAGGGGCCTGTTGTCCCCACCAGGCGTCAGCCTTTTTACTATCCATTTGTGTTCTGGATTTGCATGTTTTAATATTTCTTGGAGTCTTATTAGACCTGGAAGCAAAATCATCATCATCATCCTTGTTATACATTTATGTATGACTACTTTCTTTTATATATTATCTGGTAGTTATTCCGTTAATTTGAGTTGTAGCAATTAAATGAAGCAAATGCCCGGAAAGATAATATAGTTTAATAATGTATTGCTAGTAAAAAAGAAAATGCTATTAAAAATTCAATTTTTGTAACATTTTATGCATTTATTTGCCTTTTTAGTTATTCATCAACTATTTTATTACCTTGGTCATCATCATAAAGCAAGGTATAGCTGGTCCAGTCGTTGTCCTTGATGAAGTAAGCGAGAGCCTTGGAAAGAGTGACTGCTTCAGGGTACAGGTTGATGGCAGCTGGAGTAGGCTGCGGCAAACCTCGCTCACGGGGCGGACGCCATGTTGCCTAAAGTTAAAATTCCATTGCATAAAAAAAGAAATAAAAAGGAATAAAAGGAATAAAAAATATAGATATAGATGTGAACATGAAACCTTCCCATGAAACTTTCCCCAAAGAAATATGAAAAAGAAAATTGACTGTCACACACCCCCAAAAAAACAGATTTGGTTCGTCATGTCGGGTTCCATTAATCACTCACCCAACTACCTACTGTACTCGTAGTTTCTGAACAGTGATTTGTTGTTTTTCTTTTACTCGTTATTGAAATAGATACCTATCATTTATCCGTAACTAGCTTAGGTTGCGATTTAACATTTTTCTATTTTCACTTCGTTTCGGTAGAATGTGGCATAATATTAAAATATTTTAACGTGATCGACAGTGGAAGCCATATCTCAAACAAAAACAGGAAACAAAAAGCAATATAGGGTATTCACAAAATTTAATTAAAAGAACTGGTCAAGTGTGTGTAAGAGTGTGCTTCATATAAACGCTTAAATTAAAATCGTTTGAAAGCCAAATTTTACCCGTGACTTTAAATAATAAAAGACGAATTTAGTATGGATTTATACAATGATATTGATTAAGTAAGGTGCATACTAGGTACAAGTCTTTACTAAAATTATTGCCGTCCTTTTTGTTCTCTTATGACAGATGATTTAAATATGTCAAGAGAATATAATTTAAATAATTTCCGTCCTTATAATTACAGCTCTTAATTACTTTCCTTAACACATTAAAGCGCTTTGTCATGAATCATTGTAAGGAAAAAGCTTAGGGAACCTTATGGTTCGTTAGTAAGCGGGTTTCCGGTCAGCCCTTGGAGAATAATTAAGCAGCAAAACCAGAAAGGCCAAACCGAGATGAATTGCGGATTCTAAGTGACTAAGCTTGACCACTAAGCAACTATTATGTGGTCGAGGCGACGAGCTAACATTATAGGTAATTGAAGTAATTGAAAGACAGAATTATTTTTTTCATATACATTTCATACACAGAAGGGTTTCATGAAACTAAACATTCCTAAAGAAACGAAGATCGAAAACACAGGTCGACACATTCGTGTTCAACACCCTCAACTTCCCGCAAACTGATACTGGTTGCTCTGGTAACTAAATTGAACAGAATTCGAAATTTTTAATTTTGAACCTCACAGACATGACTTCCCCATACAAAATAACCACCCTAATCAGACAATTTGTATGGGGACGCCAAATTCTTTTTTCATTTACTGAAAGAATTTCTTTGTGAAACTTGTTCAGTTTCGGTGACAAAGCAACCCCTTTTCAGGATGTTGTCCCTTACAGCCATGTCATCATGCAGGCAGAATTTAATGCAAAATTATTGTTCCCTAGACTGACCTGTATGTGCGGAATGTTAGCAGAGCGGCACTGCGATTCAACTGCGGACGCTGAAGTGGGGTCAGTGGGTCCGTACACGGCCAGCACGCCTTGTTTCATCAATCTGCATGCTGGAATATAAGTGAACTACAGATTAGACGTTTTGGCACTTGCACTTATCATAGGATGATATCTAGAGATAGGGTCGTATTTATAATCAGCTCTCAAGAGTGACAGCGAATTTGAGTTTGTATCAGAAATGTCATTTCAGTACAAAACGACTTGTCAAATCCAAACTTAATATTGCTCTCAATCTTGAGATTGCTTTATAAATACGAGCCTAAGTTGGTCCATGGAAGAGAAGATCTATATTCAAAGAAGTTGTTCGCAAGAAATGGATTTTACTAGATCTGTCAGATATCTTCTTAAGATAACCACAGGCTTAAAGTTAGTGCGAGACTTTATTATGATATGAATATAAAGAACTAGCTTTCCGCCCCGCGGTTTCACCCGCAGCTAAGGGTTTTCCCGTGGGATTGAGTTCCCGCGCTGTTCCTACCTTCAAAATTAACGGAATTCCCATACAAATTTCCATCCCCTATTTAACCCCCTTAGGGGTGGAAAATACAAAAACGCTGAAACACGTGTTCATTATTTTTTAATTATTAGCCTAAATACAAAAAAAGAAGATCATACCTCCAAAATTTACGGAATTTCCATACAAACTTTCATCCCCTATTTAACCCCTTTAAGGGTAAAATATACAAAAACGCTAAAACACGTATTCACTGTTTTTTAATTATTAGTCTAAATACAAAATTTGAAGATCCTACCTTCCAAATTGACGGACTTTCATACAAACTACAAACTCCCTTTTTACCCCTTTAGGGGGGGAAAATCCAAAAATCCTTTCTTAGTGGGAGGTTAAGTAATAGAAGGAACTTGCTCTCCAAGTTTCATCATTCTAGGTTTAGTAGTTTAGGCTCTGCGTTGATGAATCAGTCAGTCAGTCAGTCAGTAAGGACAAACGATTTTATAAGTTTAGATAAGATAGATGAGGACTAAAATATTCAAAAATATTATTGAAAACTTAAGCAAATTTTAAAAGTAACAGCGTACAAGATTTGCATTTTATTAACCGGCCGCGGACATCCTGCGGCATGGTACAGACAACCTTAGTAAATAACGAGCTTAGAAAAAAGTACCTAACCTTGAAAATAATTTGTCTCTACCCGTTCTGCTAAAGCTCTATCATTTCTCTCTCGTCTTCATTTCACTCTCAATCTTTAGGTGTATTTTACAAATAACTTCTAAGTATCGCTGGTGTATAAGAAAATACAGTTTACAAACAAGGAACAAGTTTTGAGGTGGCTTTGATGGAATTAGGTGAAACCTCAGGCGTGATTATCAACTTTGGCACAATTTACCCAGCGGTCTTTCTTGTTTATTTCAAAGTCAAATTTTAGCGATTAAATTGTAGAGTTTGAGACTTGGGCATTAAAACTGTCCTTTGAAATGTGAAGTAAGTATCTACTCTACACATCCGATCTACACATTGATTATGAAAATAATATTTTGCCATAATTAAAAATAACATACCTGCTTTAGATGCAGCAAAGCTATCTCCATACTGAGCATGCTCTATTATTGCATTGAAGGTATACTTATTATTGCCATTCATATTGTGCCTGTCCAGGGCTGACTGAAAAGCTACTTCGGCCACTGTTCCTGGCGGAAATACAGCTCCTAAAAGATTTACAGATTTATTTAAATCAGCATGTTAAAATACCAAAGTTTGGTAAATCAACACCCATTCACAAATCTTACCAACGTTTATTGTTTGTTTCTCGACGAGGCCAAATTTCCCTTCGACAACTCCGAGAAGCAGCGCCGTTACTAAAACAGTCACGTATTCTCTCGCTGTAAAACACAACAACGAAATATTAAAACTGGAAACTTTGCAGAATACATTTTAAACAATTTAATACTACCTAGGCAATATGAAGTTGCGAAACTCGATTCACCGACTAAACTCGCGGCGAAGTTGCCCTGGGAAAACATAAAAGTAAAAAGTAGGTACTCGCCCCATTGCTGCAGCATTTTCGAGATGAGATTTCGCTGTATAAAAGTGGCGAAGTAGAACAATGAGATTCAGCGCTCGCAGCTGTCGCGTTACAAGTTTGGCTGACGACAAGGGGCGCTTATGAACACATTTCGAGCATTGGATTGGGGTAACACCGGACACTGGGCAATGGGCAATTCACAATGTGTCGAATATTTGCCGACCACAGTGCAGCCGGTCGCACGCTAGTCGCTACCGAGTCAACACATCGATGCAAAGCATTATCACGATGTTTAGCCAACTGATTCGCGGTCTATATTTAAACGGAAACGGGACGGTTAATTAATTTTAGTTGACTATTCAGACCGGTACTGTGTTTAACCAGGCTTAAATTTGTGAACCAACAAATTTCAGGCAATATTTAGGCCGGTTGACCGAAGCCGCGAATGCTCCCATAATAATGCGGGGAACACCATTTCAACTTCATTATACTCCCTCAGTGGGAAACAGAATATTAATAGGAACAAAATGTTTGGTTTGAAAATACATTTTGAAATAATAATGAATAATTATTTAACGTTTTAAACTTTGCTCTTCCTTTTACGACTGTTCAGTATAAGTAAGCATTTTCAGAAAAACAAAATCCCAGTTTACGCCCACATTTTGCCTATTTATCTCACCCTGAACATTCACACAGTCTTTGGATTTTTCTGGAAGATGAGGTCTCACTAATTCCAACTCGGAATACCGGAGATTTGCCATTTTACTTAATTTAATAACTCAATCTGCGTGGTGCAAAATTTCTCTGACGTCCGACCTCCGTATCCCATTGCTAAAGCCACTATAGACCACGTTAGGCAGTCTACTAATATTTTGGAAATTGTTTTTCCTGCAGAAGAACTGTCAACTGGCCACATAATTATCTGAGCAGGTGAGTCGATGCCCATGGTCCACTGACCATTTGGCCGGCGTCCAATCTTGCCACCAATGCTGCTATTATCGTGCGCTGCAAGTGCAGTATGAGGTGACAGAAAATATCATTGATATTTTACTGATAAATCTAGATCGGTTTTGAAACATCCAGGTTTGTATAAAATATCTTTAACGGTTGCTCAGTTTTTTTTTTCTATAAGAATTTTCGTGTGACTAAGCATTTTTTTTTCAAAGGGCGCGCTGTTGCGGATTTTAACGAGATCAACCCTTTATCTTACGGGATAAAACCTTCTTCAGGTATAAATAACATTTGTTTTATTAGATCAAGAGTTTAGTTGTTTTGTTATATACGGAGAAACAAATGATTGTATGTTGAAACTGGTCTCAGGTGAACTTTAGAAAGGAATGTGTGTTGTATTGCCTTCCTTTTTAGACTTCTATCTACGATATATAGAAAATATTATGAAATATACGCAAAGACACACTCTATCATTTTCCTTAATTTTGCCTCTGACTGCAACATCACATTTACCTACTGAAATTTAGCCAGCCACTTGTTTTAAACATTTTACCTGAGTGTAAACAGCCTCCGGTATTCTGCTAATTGCCTAATTAGTGAACGAAAACGTTACGCTAAGCCGATTTTGCTGTTTAGTTTAATTTGGCAAATTACGAAGCTTTTGGTAATTGGCTGATCGGTTTGATAGCTGTTAAATGAGCAATATTCAAGGCCAGGAACATTGGAATTTGCGAAATTTAGGATAACATACATACATATAATCACGCCTTTATCCCGAATGGGGTAGGCAAAGCGTAAACGACCTAAACATAGGTCGTTCCGCCACGTCTGACAAATTTTGAGGGTTATTCCAGATGAATCCTGTATTATTATATTGCTATAGTGACAGGTTGTCAGCCCATCGCCTAAATTACAATAATGAAACCCTCGAATTCCTTAGCTGACTTCTACAGCATGCCCGGGAGGATATGCAGCTGGCTCATTCTATGTTTTTCTCTCACTCCCAGTCCAGCATGGAAGAAGCGGTGGCTTAGCGTCATTAATTAAATGAAATTGTACGAAGCTATAGCGGGGGGGTCAAAGTTTCGATCTAACTTCTTTTCTTGCGGTTTCTCGTCGCGGGCAATTAAATTAATAAAACTTACCGAAAGTCTCCAAAAAAATAAAGAATTAAGCTCTCTGTGAAACAGACCTTTTAAAAGAATACTAGAATGTTGAAACCGCAATCAAGAATACTGGTTAGACCTCTTATTAAAATAAATTGACCTGGATCCACCTGTCGTGCTGGCTCAGTACAGCCGTTCATATTTCTGCTGAGCTCCGTATTTTCAGGCTACGTCTCCAAATTATCTTTTAAAGGCTCTCTGAATTTAAATTTCTGGCCCATAAAATTCGAACAAGATCCTCTAAGTGAAGCTGTTTTTATATTTTTCAATTTCATGAAAACTAGTTAGCCATTTTAGACATGATTACTTTACTTATGTTATGAAAATTTTATTTTCTCCAATAGCGAAAAAATGAATTATGTTCAATTTCTTTGGCTTTACCGTCCTAGCTCCCGAAGGTTTTTTGCCCTCAATTTGAGCGAACAGGTGATTTCTCAAGCGTCATCTTTGTAAGAACGGTGTACGTTACATAGGTAGGTACATACGACGAAGCTGAGAAATAGAAGTCGAGTAAGAAGTTATTACTTTTCCGAATTGGACAGCACGCAGCATCAGTAGCTATACACAAAAAACTGTAAGATGATTGCTGTGACAGACGCTAAGTACTCCTAAGGAAAACAAAAGACAATTGCTGTCACAGCGATCATCTTACAGTATTTCGTGTAACCTACATGCTGCTGCAGTCTGCAGCTACTGCGTGCAGTTCTACTTGGAATAGTACCTTAAGAGACCCTGGAGTGATATAACGGGGGCAGAGTTAAATGGCAGTTGACTCGTGTCTTGAATATTAACCGCCGAATTAGCGGTGGTATAATTAAATTTGTTCAAAACTAAACTGAGATAGTATTTTAGCTCCTTTGGACTTAGTATAATTTATTTGTGTTACAGATTTATTTCTTAGGCTCGTATTTATAAAGCGATCTCAAGTTTGAGTGCAGTATTAAGTGTAGATTTGACAGACCGTTTTGTACTGAAATGACATTTCTGATTTAAACTCAAACTAGCTGTCACTCTTGAGAGCTGATAATAAATACGGGCCTTAGTCAACTTTTACGAGCCTTGAGGAGATCGGGCGATGCTTTTCTAACCCAGCAATTCATGGACAAAAATTTTTTAGGTGAATCCGATAAAAAACAGCCTACACACGATAATATTGTATAGTAGATAACGATAACATTTGAATAGTACTTACCACATACATTCACGAGAATAACTCGCATATAAAAGTTTATTCGTATAAGGGTTGAATCCTATATAATCGTTGCGAAATGATTTTGTGTGAACATAAAAATGAATAGAATTGTTTTAGCAATAATACTTTGCATAAACGAACGCGTGTCAACAGCGAGAACATGATAATGGTATATTGTGTTAAATTAAACAGGCGTATACAATCATTTGTGTTGTTGGTAAATAAAAATATGTGTTAATAAAACCTTATGAACAAGGTTTTATAGTGAGTTTAAATGTAGGTCTGATATATTTTTTTCCTATCAGTGGGATAATTTATACTTTTGTACTAACTAGACGTCTTGTAAAATTGACGCTGAAAGCCCTAGCAAGAAAACAGAAACTGTTGTTTTGGAGAAAAACTGAATGAAAGCAGGTATTATTGTTAATTTAAAAAAGCAATTTTATTTCGTAGCGACAGAGCAGTACTATTTGCAATTCCAACGAAAAAATCTACATACTGACATAATTTACTTTGCAATGGTTGTTAGTTTTTGCTTGTTTTTTGTAAATAGTACTGCAATACTATTTCAGGGATCGTCGGGAGAATAGTTTCAGTGACCGTTTGTACTAAGTGCTTCTTATGCGCGGCGCATGTTCGTACAGTCAATCACAAACTCAGATGAACTTTGTCCAAATTCCATCCTTAAAAGCAGGAAGAAAAGATCACCCCAAGGTACAGTTGTGACTGTAGATGACCGTTTTTGCAAGTCTGGCAGACGGCCAGTTGCAGCACAGACTAGTCTCTGGTATATGAGATGTCATGGATATTTACATTTTAAGTCTAGGGTCAATTGATTCTAGCTAGGCAAATATCAAATAAACCTCAAAGACATTTTGAAATCTAGGATTTGAATCTTCTAATCTAATATTTTGTTATTATCAAAATTATAACATAACCATCTAAGGAAGTCGAGATCCGCGAGCCTTTTTGTAAGATTGATTTAGTTTGTGATTATTATTTCTGTTATAGAATTATTGTCAAAGTATTTATTCAAATAAGTTGGACAATTTCGATCGTACCTGTAATTTGACACGTGTTTTTTTCACTCCAAGTTTTTCAGTCAAACCTCCTGTGTACGAGTTGATCTGTGCCCAAAGTGATCCGTCCGCCATCAATATCTATCTCCCATATAGACCTAATAACGTACCTGTTGAATAAAACATGGCCTCTCTTATTCATCTTTCGCTCAATACACGTCCGTAGATTTCTGTATTTGAATAAGTATTTGAATAACAATAATGTTTACAGTCTGGCAAGCTGACAGTTTTAGGACAATCCCTTGTGAATACCTGATGAACCCCTTTTCCATCCCAAGGGATCCATACTTTCGTTTACGATCCATCCCTACTTTAATCCCGTGACCATGGCATTTTTGCAGGTACATTAATTCTGTTATTAGACATTTATTATGAACCTGTAGTGTAGTACCTACATTAATTCACATCTGTATCATTTTAGGGGTACATCATTATATCCGGGGAGAGTAACATCCATCTGGTCCCAGTATTAGTAGACTCGCACGAAAAATGTGATGAAGTCAGTAATTTGGTGAATAGTTGCAGTTGTAGTTACTTATGTGTTGTAAATGAAGACACTATTTTCTAAATAGAATCAATTCACCTGTCAACAACCATAATTCTAATATTGAAAAACAATGTTATTCTTCGAACTCCATTTCTCTTTTCTCGCGAGGTTATTTTCATCCTCATTCAATATCTGAAGTGTCATCATCGTAGGAGCTTTCTCTCTTCATTAATTTCGCAGTACTATTTCCGTTATTTCGATGGGCGTAACTATCTTTTAGCCACGTTAGACATATTTTAATACTAGGGTCACCACCCTTTATTTTAGGAACTAGACAAAATTGTGCTAAATATTCTGGTACAACCTCTATGACGATTTGGTATTTTACATAATGTCGTGAACTCGTGACGGTATCATGCAATCAAAATATCTGCAAGTCATAGCTATAGATACTTACTTCAGATACCTAGATAGGTATGCAGTAATAAAACGTGCCTAATATCAATCAATCATTTAGGAAAATACCCCAGTCACTACGGGAAAAACAAGTTTATTTTCAACGATGTTTAATAAGTTTGTTTGTATGATGAATTATTATTAATTGCTTTTTTACGATATGGGGTGTCTTTTTCCGAATATACTTATGTAGCACGATAGATTTTACATCTTCCGTTATATGTAGGTACCTACACTCTTTACAACTCTGAATTCATCATTGAATTTGTCTCATTTGTTTTGATGGTGAATACTTATTTATATTGATTTAATTATTATTTTATTACCTGTAAAGAGCATAAGCCATAATGTTCGAAATAAGTTAAACAATAAAATCGCTGCAAGTCTGATGTCGATGTCACTATAAATAACTAACTCTTGACCTACCGACTAATTTGCCTTGCACCAAAATTACTTCACTTAGGAGGAATTAAATCCGCCCCCCCAGTAGTAGCCTCCCACTTTTGCAAGTGACTGGCACCGTTTGAGAAGGAAATTGAATTATACCACGTTATTCCTTGCTACGTATGATCATAGCAAAAGAAAAGGAGCAGTAAGATTCTAGACAGCGGCTTTGCACCTGCCAAAATAGAAGTACTTTCCTTATTGCGTAGCACAAGCGATGTACCGCCTTACCGACGCAAACTGAGCTAGCTTGTATGAAAGTAAGATGATATACCGATCATTTTCTTTCTGTGGCAAGTCTGATGCAACCGAGTAAGCGGCTTTAATGAACGACCCTATTCATAAACATTGCTACATAACTTTTGAATTCAGAACGTCGGAACCGGAAGATTTTAATTCCGTATCTTATATTCACTTTTAAAGTAACGTAGTAGATATTTGAATACAATTTATACTATAATAATTTTCATTATATAACTTTGACCTCGTTAAATTGTTTTATACTCTTTATGTTCTACCTTATAAATTCCCCGTTAGTTTTATTCCGTAAACTACGTGGTGCCCTCGAAGCCCTCTCAATACCAAACGAACAATAATAGATCGAATATATCAAGCCACTCTATCAAGATGGAGCCGTATTGGGTTCCAATAAATTAGAGAAGACGTTTTGCTGGTATGGAACTATCCCTTAGGAATGACAGATAAGAGGTACTTATATTTCACACACGGGTATAGGTATTTTTATTACATTCCGTATGTCGTAATAATAAAACTATTGTACCTATAAATTGTACACAAGTAGGAAGATTCTTGTCACGACATTTGTTTGTAACTTTCATGAAGACAAAGAATGTACCAGCTGCTTTTCTTACTTGGCATAAAATAAAAAATAAAAGCCTGTCTAGACCCGAGAGTTTCAGTGTATTGCAATTTAGGCAAAAGGCTGACAATCCTCATCGACATATAATAATCGTTTGGAAGAGATCGCTTGTTTTTGTTAAATTGTATCATTATGCGCAATAAAGAGTTTAAATACCATTTTAATTCAATGTCAACAGCAACATGTACACAGTCTAACCAGAAAGACCTGAATATCTCTTAAACTTTAAAAAAACTAACTGACCGTTGATGCTCTGCCTATCAAGGGATTCAGGCGTGATTTCGTGTATCAGATTTTCGCTCGTCTCTACCTCCACGAGTAATGTAAACGGTGGAAAAAGATATCCTATTAGTATTTTACATTCATTATTTTATCCTTAACAAAATCCAGCTGAAAAGGTTTCGTGTTGGCTAATTACTTTTACAGCGATTTGCAGGAAAGCTCTTTCAGCGATTTAATAAAGAATTCCATCCATCTCCATTTTTATCTCCATTTCAAGTGAGAGGGATGTTTACGAAGCAAATTGGGGCGGTATCTATACTAATAATATTATAAATGCGAAAGCAACTCTGTTTGTTAATCCTTTACGCCTAAATATTAGAACAGGTTTGAACATAGATTACTTACTACCTCGGGAAAGTACTAATTTCATTCTTACGGAAATAGTCTGTTTTCTTGTACGCGGTTATTACGATATGACAGTACAGATGGTCGTTAGACGACGGGAAAGTACTTATTTCATTCTTACGGAAATAGTCTGTTTTCTTGTACGCGGTTATTACGATATGACAGTACAGATGGTCGTTAGACGAGTTAAAAGAGTTATCTTGAAATACCTAATACTTTTTAAATGGGAAAACATTCTTCAATCTCAAGGAAAAACTCATTTACCCGCGGGTGAAACCACGGGCGGAAAGCTAGTTCTCATGCTTCTTTTACAAATTAAATCTGAATGGGGAAAGGCTTTTACGGTAATTGTTTTTGACAATTGGTCCGGACGTTCATTTGGACCGTTTAGCGATCATCGCGTTCTTAATTTGAATCCGAAATAATTTTAAACTTGGAACAAACTTTCTGTTGCTGTCTTCATTTTGTTTTTTCGTCATTGTGTTTCGTTGACTGTTTTTGAAAGAGAGTTTTTAAATGACGGGTGTATATCCTAAATTGAAAAAGGTTGCTGAGTGTACAAATTTGACAAGGAAAGGAAAATTCTTCTGTAGTTGGTAGCTTGCTTCAAGTTTTGGCTTCCCCATACGAATTTGTCTGATTGAAGTGGCCTTTTCTTTATAGGGTTGGTATTTTGACAAAAAAAAAAAACAAGTGCTTACGATGAAAATGCATATTCAAAAGTCTTTAAAGGATTGTTTAGTAAAAGAAAAACAAACGCCTCTCTTTGCGACGTTTTGATAACAACAAATTCAAATACGGTACGTTCGCAAAGGGTTCCGAATGCCTGAACTTTGCGTATCAAATGTAATGTGGTTTTCCGGATCCATTTATTTCCTTCTTGACATAGCATGGCTCGGTTTTGTAAGAAATACAATAAGGTCGTCACAGAAAACGTATCTAAAGATAATGAACTATAACTTTTACGACACCGGAAAGTTGGGTTGATTTTTTTTTATAATCGCATGCATCATGCATTTGTCCATTATTAATTTTCAAATTCTCTTCACATCTTTCAATGCATCATCAGTTCATTAATAATTTTCAATGATTGCTGCACGCAAGAGAGGATTAAATTGGATGGAAAAAGTAAAGCACAGCCCATAGAAACGTTATCTCAAGCAAGTCAAGCGGTGCACCGCGAGACACTTTACAAGTTTTTACGTTGAGCTCATGGACTTTCGCGATGTGATTTGGCACCTGAGTTTTGAGTTTCGGCCAAGGTTTGGTTTTTCCGCTGGTTTTAGACAGAAGTTTTTAAATACAAAACGTTCTGGTCCAGGTTTAAGTGAGCTTTTACTTCGCAATGCTGAAGTCACTAAGTTAACGGCCAAAAAAGAGGATATAACTAATTAAATTGCGCTCATCTTCGTCTTTGCTGTCAAATAGTAATTATTTGTTGTTTTAATATTTTGGAAAATACTAAACTATTATTTTCGGGTTAATCTAGAAATCCATACATTTTAACACTCGGCAGGAAGTGATTTGAACATCAATACCCTCTTCTCAACTCTTAGAGTCTGTGCGAAAAGAGAACAGGCATGGAATTTAAGGACGCGCATTTGTATTTCATTAACTGTCGCTTGGTCATGTAAGGATTATGTCCAGGTCTTTAACAGTAACCTTCTACATTAAATTTTGAAGGTTTTAGGTCAAAGATCCAGGCATAAACACCACGCAACCAGCCGTGGGTTAATTAATACAAATGTGCGCCCTCCAATTCTATGCCTGTTCTCTTTTCGCACAGACTGTATTTTAAATATGATATAATATTACATCGTGTTGAGACAAGTTTTTAGGTCCGCAATATGTCCCGAGCAATCTGTACCTGCCTGATACACTCGCACCCTTTTTTGCCTGAAGCGTTACCATAATATTGCAATGTTTTCTGATATAATATAAGCGGATATCTTTCTTGTGATGCTATCTAGGTACATATTGATGTGTCAGAGCCTTTCTACACATTTTGGATTTGCATAAGATGTTTTTGAGTCTTTTGTAAAATAAGTGATTTTTTCTTTGCATTTATTAAAATATTTATTTTTCTAATAGAAATAGGACCTTAGGACATTGTGTTCCGATATACGTCACTTTTGGTTCCAACAAACAAACGGTAGATAAGTCCAATAAAGTAGAAATCCTTTTCATACATTCATGTTGGAGCACTTACGGTTTCCTTAACCATAATAAAAGAAAAGTTGAAAACATTCCGTTTGGTCTTTCTACGAGTCTCCCCAGTTTACACATCTTTGACATTTTCATCTGTAAACAGATGTGCAGCACTCGCCGGCTTCCACGGACAGAGTTCGTCCATAATGAGTTCTTTTCGAACCCAACTTTCGGCGAAAACGACTCTTTTGACGAATTAATTCCAAAGTTGGTCTCTACGACGCCCAAGACAGTGTTTTTATTCGGGAGAGGACGAGGACGAAAAATAATGCTTTCAATAATGGCGCGAAATGACGACGAAAGAAAAGGTCTAATATTTCCGACAATGTTTTTGTGACAATATTTTATGAGCAACAAAGCTTCAAAAACAAAGACTTATCCGTGAATTGTAACGCATCGCGGATTTGTTTTGTTTTCAATCTTCGTCATAGTACTAACTCGACGGGAACAGGATTTTATACATTTAGTAACTTTATTTCTCGCCATCTAAAATGTGATTAAGTTTAAGAGATAAAAGGCTAAGCTCAGAAAACTTTTGTATTTCACTTAAGAATGTAACTTAATTGGCGCCCAGTTAGGGGCCGAAACAAAATTTTTGGACAAGGAAAAGTGATAAGTTAAATCTGAAAAACCTTTTATCCTTGACGGGTATAATATTATTATCTTGATATTTATAATATTGAGTTATTTTGTAATTTAATGACAGGGGGAGTGATATAAAACAAGTACGTCTACAATTTTACGTACCTTCGTAGGTTATTAAGATTTGTGCGTACAAGAAGTGCAGCCTATTCAATCTAAGTAATCTTTAAATAAAATATTACACACGCATTAATGTACTCGCATCAGATGATCATTTTCAATAAAAACGCCTTCAACTAAACATATGCGTGAATGAATGTAATACGTAGATATTATTTTCCGTAAGCATGCAAAGTGATTCCCAAAACTTATTGGAATATTTTCGCTTGGGCGCGAGGAGACCCGACCTTTTATTCAGCATTACCCCGAGGATATAAGGTGAAAGAAACGTATGTAATATTCGTGAACTCCTTTGAAAGCATCGATACAATCGTTCTTTATGTCACAAGGTATTAGATATATATGTTGTAAGATTGAAGCAGACCGTGTGATGACAGGGGCCGGGAATGTACGCTGTACGGTTGTGTAGGCGTAAGGTTGTATACCCGCACCCTTTCGACTTACATTTCCAACACTCTCGGCATCCACAGCTTCTTTTGCTTGAGTTTAGTCTCATAGGTTTTGACGTCAAGCAGTGATGAAAGTGCTACTAGAAAGCGCAGCGGTAAAGATAGGGTCCATGAAAAGAATACGAGGTTCTTTTTGCGAGTTTTGTAGAGACCCCTGTCTGTTGTACGATTGTATAAGAGTCTTCGTAAAAGCTTTCAAAGGAGGTGGACGGATCATTTTACTTGAGATAAAAAAAGCTTTTCAGGTAATTTTCACTAATACTCTTAGGTATATAGTAGGTAAAGATTGGGTAGGAAATGAATAAAAAATCTATGGTGACCGGACCGCATAGGTTTACCTAAATTTATAATTTTTACGTTATAGCCCATACCGGCTAATTTAAAGATATTTTTTTGTGATTTAAATCACGGCTCGTGATATCAAAATAAAGTAATGTAAGAAATCGTAACAGAGACGCAATAGGTTGATAGATCTAAAAACGCCTTTGTAATAGTTATTGCATTTTGTTCTTGCAAGAACAATAGATTACAAGAACAATAATATTGAATTTATTAAACAAATACCGATACATTGTAGACATAAAAGAAACTCGATTGAATCCCTTCTTTATATATTTCAGAACAGTCTAGACAAGACATTCATTAGATACGATTTATAGCAGACAAGATCTAATATCAATGTTTGTAAAAATAACACAGGCATCGCACGTGATCGTAGATATACCGGGTATAAGGGACAGCGTACCGAAAATTGATAGGGGTTGCTCAGCCAACGAAACTGAACAATTTACGCTAGGATCTTTTTCAGGATATAAAAAGAAATTACTTTCCCATACAAAATGACCACCTCGATCAGAGATTTGTAAGGAAAAGCCAAATTGATTTTTTTATTTCCTCAAAGAATATCCTTGTGAAATTTTGTTTAGTTTCGTTGACTGAGCAACCGCTGTCAGTTTTCCGTTCGCTGTCCCTTACACCCGGTATTTTAGATAGGTGATTTAATTTTGCAAGGATTTACTTATTTATTATACTTGAAAGATTAATTATGTTCGGGTATTATTTATTTAACGTATTTCATCAAATTCTACAAAGATTAAATAATCAAATTTGATAAATTTCTTGATGAAAATTTCCGGAATTTCAGAATATTTTAGATATGTAATTTAATTTTGAAAGGACCTTAATTGGGTATGGGTAAAGAAAATACGGAATAAGTACTAACTACTTGATGTTAATTATTAAATTATAATCCAACTCTACAATTATTAAAGAAACAAATTTGATAAATTACTGAAGAAAATTCAGGATCCCTACGGGTTTCGAAATTTCGGTTATATCAATATCTTAGATAACTGAACCGTAGGGTGGCTCACAAGGGAGGTTATTAATAGAATATAGGTCTTGGCCGGAGGCTCATCGGCGCACCGCATCCGGCCAATATCTTCATTATGAGAACTTTGTTTTCAACTTTATATTAACCTTTGGGAGATCCTTTGGTTATATTTTAATACTTATATTATAAGAGGAATATTTGTAAAGGTTAACATATACGAAGGTCTTAGTAGTTTGACTTGAAAGAAGATTTACCCGCAGCTAAAGTGTGTCGTTCTGTGAAACTTTTATTATAATCATACGAGGTGAGAACTGACGGAGGTTGCTCAGTCAACGAAACTGAACAACTTTCACCGGGAAATTCTTTCAGAAAAGGAATTCAATTTTTGAAAGTCAGTTTTGTTCACTGAGCAACCCCTATCAGTTTGCGTAAAGCTGTCCCTTACACCCGATATTATTTGCCTAAGTAGGTAGGTAGATCTATTTTCCATAAAATGTGTTTCATTACTTCGACTTCCTATGTCCTTTTGGCATAAAAATACAGAATTGCAGCCAAAAAGGGAACAGAAACTAGTTTTCCGCTCCGCTTCTCAAATCCGATTATTGGACATTTCTTTGGGCAGAATTTCCCACCTATGTCCGTCTTCAGAACGTTTCGGAGATTGCTTCTTCGAGACAAAATGACATCAAAACAGTAGCGGCATGAAATGTAACAGGAAAATAAGGGTCGTATTTATAATCAGCTCTCAAGAGTGACAGCGAATTTGAGTCTGTATCAGAAATGTCATTTCAGTACAAAACGACCTGTCAAATCCAAACTTAATATTGCTCTCAATCTTAAGATCGCTTTATAAATACGAGCCTAAGACTAATACCTACACGCTTTTGACTGTCCCGATTGCTAATTGAATAGTGACCGTACTTTTAGTGCTGAAGGACGTGGGTTTAATCCTGGTTTAGTTTTGCGGCCAGATGGTGCGGTGTGATTTTTACAGACATAAAAAAACCTGCGAGATAAAAAGAAAAACTTTAAGTAATTAAATAAACGCTTTGCTTCAGTCACTTTATAAGTATAAACACGTGCTTTCGAAGCACCAAAAAAGTAGGGGATAGACTATCCATGGCTGTATTATTTAGCATCAAATTCTAACCTACACAAGTGGAATAACATCGTCTATGTAATGTCAAGCACGATAGACATAGCTATTTGTATTTCTTGTTGCGAAATCCCGCGCATAGCACTCTATTCCTCCGCGGGATGATCTCCACTCTCTGCGTGACACTGCAAAGAGATCGTTCTGCGGGATTGATTCAGTGAAGCCAGATGATGTTGGGAGAATGATACGACAAAAAAGTAGAGAAAATTTATTTGTTTTTTCGTATTATGAAAAGAAAGTTAGTCAAATAGATGACATATACGACGCATACACTGGCGTTAGGCAATTTTTAAGATCGGAATGTAACACTCACCAATTTAATCATTCATTCGTGAAAATTCCACTTTTAAACCTTAATTAATAATATCAGATTATCTTAGCACTAATATTCGAAATAGTCAGATTATCAATTATTTTCAGAAAGTCATGTCAAAGCTGTCATATTTATATTATATGTACATCAAAAATATATTCTGTTATGCCATCATTTTCTATAGTCTTGTCTGTTTTCTCGTATTTCCAACTCTGGAATTCCGCACTCTAGAGACCCATTCTGCGAACAAATCTGTCAGTACTGTAGCGCGACGCAGAGATCGTTGAGTGGGATTGGTTCGTCAAAGTCAGCCGCTTGTTCAGCTGCTTCCTGGTTTTTGAATTAAGTTTTTTACCGCACCAGGGAGTGGTTTGCGGATAGTAAAAATACCTATATTTTTCATTGTCTATTATTAATTTTTGCATCACGGTATCTTTCCAAATTCGAATCTTCTAAATCTTGATGTAATTTGTAAAAGTGGATTAAAATGGATTTAGTTGCAATATTTTTAAGTAAAGAAGCTTTATTCCACTGTAATTTTAAAATAACATTTTCTTAGAGGTATAAAAAGAATTTCTACACTAACTGTAATAAGATTTTCCTGTTACGATGAATGTGTGCAATAAGCTGTAAATAAATAAATAAAAGAAAATTCTTCCTGAACTACCGTCCTTGCTGTTCTATGACGTGTAACTAAACGTCATAAAGGCGAAGCTTTGCGTTTCATGGAGTGTGCAAAAAAGCGAGGTACCAAATGACAAGGCTTTAAACGAACATGGGCGAGGGCTTTGCATGTAGGGAGGACAGTCAAAAATGGAGTTGGCGGCTATTTTAGCGGCGTCCATATTAGCGCTCGTGGACAAGTGGTTAGAGCCTTATTCATTTAGATATCGAAACCAGTATCCTCGTCAAATCCCCTGGATTAGGTAGCATAGCCGACCCCGAGAAATTCGGGAAGATGAATTCCTTTTTTCGCCACGTTTATTTACACCCTTGACGTACTGTAACTATAAACGCGGGTATTTTCAGTATTTTCATACTGCCGCAATGATTTGATGGGAGCGAGATAGAACACGAACGTTCCATTCGGCTGCAAAGCTCTTTGAGCGCAACTCTGCAAAAAATATTTATCTGCGTAAATAGTAACGATTTTAAAAGCCTAGTCTAGTAAAAAGCTTAGGTTTTAATCCAGAATCCAGATTTGGAATGATATTTTTTCCTCCCATACAAACGGCCCCGTCAGCTTTACTATGACTTTACTATGAAAGACCAAGATTTTTTTTTCGTCTGATGACCTATATGTTTCATAGGGAAAGTTGTTCAGTTAGTTGGTCTGAACTCACCCTCAAGTCGAATGATTTCAATTTCACCCGGTATGAGTAGTATTAGTCGTTTGTTGACAGTCGAGATAAATTAAATTTATAATAACAATTATATTAAGTGTTTTACCGTCGATTTTCAAGGTCCAATATCCCTTGTCACAAACTTTTACAGCTGCTATTTGAACTTGCCCCATTTGGTGGAATGGCATCTCAAAACAGTAAGTGTCCCCCATTTAGGCTACATTAGCCGTAATTTGTGTCCGTTCTAAGCGTTTATGGGGTCCTAGGAGAGGGAGACGTGGCTAAGGTACATAATGTTGTTTTGTTTATATTGATAATGTCCACTAAGGGCAGCAACATACCTGAATAAGGTTTGGCGCCGAAGGTTCATTCAACACGTTGTCAATGCTTTTTGCATTGCTCTTCTTCTTCTCCTTCGTGCCGATACCGATACCTTAACACCTTGTATAGCGCCATATTATTTACCGTCATTTAACGCGCCGTGCAAAACGCCGCGTAAAACCGACTGTTCGGTCGGCGGGACACACCATGTCGTATACGACCGAAGGTTCGGCCGCCGAACGTTACACGGGTGTGTTGCTAACCTAAATTGTTTGTAATATAAACAAAGAACAATCAAAGAAAAAACTACCAAAAACGGTCGATTTACTTAGATACGTATACAGATGCATTTACTTTCTTTTTGGAAAGGTAACAATTTTCATGTTCATCTACTTACAGTTTATTTCACTATGTTAACTTATCAGTTATATTCTCAACATAGTTATCCTAAATTAGGAAGATAGGTTTAGTAAATTTCCATTTAGTTTAGTCTTCCATTGCCGTAATATGCCATCCACTTTGCATACCAAGTTATTTAGTTTTCACTTTGTGACAGAGAGTTCATATCCTAAGCACATATTTAGCCCTAATGCACCATTTCCATAGGTAAGGAGGACACGTTCCACCTTACATAATCAGTTTATAACCACTGTCTAATGTGGAATAGAATTTGAACAAGATTTTGATACCGTAGATCATAAATTCATAATCGATAAATTGGACTAAATAGAACGAAGCAATTTTTGTCAATCAAAAATGTATACTTAAATGAGTACTGAAAAATAATGGTATTCAAAATAATTACCTATCTACTATTACACGAGGTGAGAAATACCGTAAGTAGTGATGACAACTTGAAAAAAAAAACGCGAAATACCTATGTCTTGCTAAAATTTTGTTCTCTGAAACAATAAAAGAATGTACGACCACTGTTTCTAAATCTACGTGAAAAATTTCCTCTATAGGTCTCAAACCTGAATAACTCAGGTAATCTTAGACTCTAAATTCAATTTATCTGTGAACGAAGAAGATCGAGTGGTCTGCAGCGAAAACATAGTAGTAAAATGTAGAGCACCAATATTTTCTGCTTTTGGACATTGGATAAGGACTTGAGTTTATTACCTACATAAAGTTACTTGGGTTGATCAATGTTCCTTACAAAGCATATATTTTGCGTGCGTTCAGAATTATTATCAGTATTTTGAAAAGCTGAGATATCTGGTATGAAAGGTAAGGAAAATGTTCAAATAGTGAGTGAAGTTTGTTTCCGGAGTGATACCTATCTTGGCGTTACCACAGAATAATAAACAGTATCTATTGCGTTACTTAATTACTTCTGTGGCACAGGGACCCAAAGCGTGTCTTGGCCTCCGACACGAGATGTTACTTAGATTTCTGATTTTCCTCGTGAAATCTAAAAATTGCTTGAATTGTTATGCCATGATTCTACAAACAATTTTACGATAACAACAAGGAGAAATAACAAAATACAACAAAATAAATTATCTACACAATTTCTTTTCTAAATAAAAGATTTATCAGCTTAACGGGTCTGCAAGCTAAGTCATTCTTTGAAACTGCTTTCAAAGGAATGTTTCTAAAACGAGGGTAATCTAAAACAATGTTCTTTCTGCACACTTGTTTTAACAATTACCCTAACAAAGCTGCACTACGAGTCCTAAAAAGAGAATGCTCTCTGAGGGTCCGTATGCTGCACAGTAGCTGTATAGTGTCGCCTTGGGCAACTCTCGACACTTGTACAGCCAAGTCGTCTACAGGCAAGTGAGGCAACTTGACTCCGACAGTTCGCGTGTTTTGCTTTGTATCAGATTTCTGAGAACAGCTGTGAGGCAGCTGCAGTTTTCAGCTGAAGTTGTGCAGTATCAAGATTTACTGAGTAAGATCTTATGTGATACTTTAGAAATTCACTGGTGTATGCCAGTATGTTTCAGGCATACATCTGGCAGGCATGTATAATTTGTAACTAGCCCGAAAGGTTTAATAAAGTACGTGAAAGACACAATAAAAACTTTCGCAAAAATAAGTAATTCTCCATAGTTTTACGACATAAAAGCCAGCCTTTCTTTGCTATTGAAATGATGCAAAGACTAGTTTTCGTCGTAAAATAACATTGAATTATTAGTGAAGGTACTTATTGATCGTATTGAACGAGAAGAAAAGTTAATTGCAAAGTAAACTAAGGCTCGTATTTATAAAGCGATCTCAAGATTGAGAGCAATATTGAGTGCGGATTTGACAGGTAATTTTGTACTGGAATGACATTTCTGATACGAACTCAAACTCGCTGTCACTTTTGAGAGCTGATTATAAATACCGGGCTAAGTAACAAGCAGTCTGTTGCAGCTTCATCTCGCTGTTGACATTGTAAAGTCGTTTGAAGCCGTGTGTTTTATCGCATCACTCATTCCCCGGATGAAACTCAAGGCACTCTTATAAATATTACATTATACTTTCGGAAGCTGCACAGATTAGAGACTACGTTCGCTGACGTTGAAAATCCGGAACATAAAATGAGATATGAAAGATCCTCCGACGTCGGGTAAATGAACTGCACGAGTCCAGTGTGGCCAATAAAGTTTGAAATATTGTAATTTTCGAGTTGTAAAAGTAGTAAATCACGCTTGGGTATAAATCTGGTATAAGCAGGCTGCAGTGCGGTGCGCTTTGAACTTTGTCGCCATTTGCATTTAAAGTGCTTCCAATGATAGCGGCGTGCGTGTCGCCGGACATGGAGGATTTTCGAACACAAATCGCTCTGAATTACGTATATGTTGTAAACAGAGCGCGACTGTTTTACTACGCTTTTGTTCTCAGCTCCGATGGAGCCAACTTTCGCGCGCCCAGTCCCAAATATCTTAAACTAGAAAAGCTTATTTTCATTTAAATTGGAACAGGTATTAATTTTCAGCTGTTGTTCAAAATAATCTGACAAAAACCTATTAAATGTGCCAAAAACTACCTTTCTTTCAACGGTGTTTTCTTTCCATATTACTATCTTAATACTGAGTATAGGTCATAGATTTCGTGGACTCAAACATCGCTAACCTAGTTTACTAATAAGTCATGTCCGGACCAGCATTTTAAAATGTTCCCTTAACCCCAAAGGGTAAAGTTGATTTTCGAGCACCAGGGCTGAGTTTAATTACATAGAGACGGAAGACTCGTTGATGGGTTGAAGCGCGATGACCCGCGGAATGTGATTACGGGTCACATTTATTCATGCTAAAAGCCCGTCCAGTAACACGCTTGCTGGCACGAACAAACTGCTGCGTTATGGCTACTGGGCATTTTTCGTGTTGAAAATATGTGTTCACAGAGGTAAAAACCACAGAATAGATAAAGGCGCCGGGAGTGGCCAGCGTGACTTCTTTAATCTGTCGTAAAACTGAAGATGTTTTTAAATTAAAAAAAATCGGTAGAGTTTCGGTTATTCTAGGGAAGGGCAAAAAGGATACTTAGTAGGTATGATATACATTACGTTAGCAATAAAAATAACAAGAAATAAAATAAGAGCCCGTAGCCTCTTATCCAACGGAGCGCACTCACAATTCGCCGGGTTCTTTGCCGTCTTTATTTCCCTAATGAGTCACTTAAAAATCCTCTTTTTATTCCTTTCTACTCTACTGGCTTTTACAACCAAGTGAACTATGCTTCAAATACTCGTATTATGCTAAATACCGTTTGCACTCGTTTCCATAATCGAAAGCTATCTCGGTTGTAAAACGCGAATGTGAATCCTGATGTCTACCCGATTTGAATATCTAGAATATAGAACAGATATCTGATAGAATATTTTAAAACGCGATGCGTTTGGCAGAATTTTCGACATTTATCAAACTATCCTATTTTCGTCACGTAAAACAATGTTATCTAATACCAGATTACTATACTAGAATTTTAATTATCATAGAACACCTTGCTTGGTTACATTTTTGTTAGGACTTGGGTTAGAATACAGATAAATTAAAATTATTGGTATAATATCCATTTGATGAATATGAATCCTTTCTTGTTAATATTCTTCGACGAAAGCCTCGCAATATAATTAATCGTGTTATGTTAACAAGGCTTTTCGTGAAAATCGAAACTTCGAACTTCGAATTGTTTCACAGTTTATCAAAGCTGTGAATGAAATTGAGTGAGTTAACTTCATCATTGAGTGAATGAAACTGGCCCACGGATATATCACGTCGGGTGTGGAATAGACTCCATTATGGCTAGTTTATTGCGTTCATTGTCACCGTGAGGCTATTATTATTCCCAACGCGTATATAGGTTGTTATCTGCTATTGAAAATCCACAAACCTGTTTCAAATTGTATCTTTTCATTTCATTTGTATGTTATTTCAATCTGCGCAAATATGATTGAGTCAGATAGCTGTGTGGAATGCATTTATCATTTAAATTTTTCGATTTAAAATCAATGTTTCGAATAGAGTTTATTAAAACGAAAAAGATCCTAGACCTATTGATTTCAAAGCGAGGTTGATAGTAGGGAATAAAAATAAAGCATGTTTTTATTTTTATACTGTTCCAATATTTTCATTTTTAAGGCGAAGATTATTTTGAAGATTATTTTGCGGTATCTCTCTAGTCGGCCGTATTTGTCTTGCTTTTATACTCGTTAGTCTGTGGTAGTCAGAAACCATGAGATTAAATGTACAGTCAGGAAAGGCGATTGTTCTTCTATTGACGTGTTACGTTACGGAGAAATCGACCGAAAACAAAGGCTTTTGATCATCATACAGACTAGGTGCTGTAACTTACGTAATATTCCCTTTGATAGTGAAAATTGCCATTGTTAAGGTAGTTCGCCAACCGTAGTTACAGAAATCATTGTATTCCGTACATTATTTTGTGTTTGATTTCATGTCATACTCATGTGTCGGCTTCTTCGGACATGTTGAAAAAGTCGTTGCACAGTTTTGTTGTAATATATTTAGGGTGATAGGCTAAAAATTTTGTACTACAGCAAATACTTTCATTTATAATCACCCCCGAACATGAGTCAGATGAGGCGAAAACGGTTTTTAGTAACTCGTTGACGCTCTGCCTACCCTTTCAGGGATATAGAAATGATTATATGGTTGTATGAAAAACTTAGTCGTTGTTAGCGTGAAGATCTGATTACAGGGTAATAAGGTACCATACTAAATACCATAATGCTACAGTTGCTAAAGTCTTCCTGCTACGCCGTAGCAATTCCTCGTAGCACTTACTACGAGAAATACCTGTAGCTATAGGTACATACGGTTCCATTTTTTCTAAATCCTAATTGGTACAATAGAATACTCTACAATCCATAACGATCTATGTATTTAAAAAAATATAAATGATTTGTTTGCATAAGTATTGTTAAAATTAATAAAATTGTTTCTTAAAAAACTTACCCACATCTACCTACAAACTCGTCTTTTTTTAGGCGATGCATTTATAAAGAACCTCATAGAATAAATTTTTGCCTTGTTTTAGGTAGTAGGTATATCTTAAAAACTTTCTGTATAGAAGTTTTTATATTCTTAGAAGCACTAGGGTTTCCCCGTCACCTACTTCAAACTTTCAGCCGAATGGTCGTTTTTGGAACGAACTCCGACCCGTCTGGATTTCCGCTTCCGTTGAAAAGTTTAACGCCTTTCTCGATACTGGTACTTTCGCAAGTTCAGCTATGAACTGGGTTCTATTTAATTAAGCATAGTTTTATTTCAGTTTAAGCGTTCATTACTCAACAAGTTGAGCAATTGTTTTGATACTAGTTTCCCGCTATGTTAAATCCGTCGCTATCTTCGGTAAAAATAAAAGTTTGTATCAAATCAAATACTTATACTAACAAGCTAATAAATATTTTGATAGCATGTACTGAAAATTGTGTACCGTAAAGACAGTAGGTACATTTCATCAAGCCAAATTATCAAGAGATATACCTTACTATGATTCGGGGTTTATGTCGTAAAACTAGTAATAAAATGCAGAGATACAGGTAAATGAGTTAGGCCCCGGCCGCGGCAGTTTTACGACGCTTATACGACCTATCCAAGCCGAAACTGCCGCCATCTTTACGACCAAGCAGTAGCGCGTACAGTAGCGCCTCCTATGTAATGATCTGGGCGAGCCTACTGTTTACTAATTGCTAAATTGCCCTTTTTCTTCTCTTGTAGGAGCCAAAATATAAATGTGTTACTTTTATATATAAAACACTGTGTAACTTTTCTATTGTCAAATTTTCTTTTAATTACATTAAATTAGTAGTGTCTTATATTTTCCTGTTTTCCGCCTTTTTGTTTTGCTTTTTGTCCGCCTTCAATAACAGTGTTAAATAATAATTCATTACTTATTTGTCTCCTCTTTTTTTGTCTAATAAAATAGTACCTTTTTGTAATGATTTGATCTCAGAAAACTGTTAAACTGATTTTAATTAAAATCACTAACAAGAGATCCAATTACAAGTGATCGATCATGGCTATTCCGAGATGTCCAATTATTGTTTCTTACAGATATTCGACTTTTCGGTCTAATAATAAGTGGCCTTGTTTAGGAGACGGGTTTTATGGAATTCTTGGCTATTATCCGGATTACGCAGTGTGTCATTATTTTATGCAACGTGTAACAGAATGTGAATATGAATATGCTTCTTATACTGAATTACTTTTTTCCCATGTAACATAAAGTTGATTTATGATTGGAATTTTATGTTGACTCTTGAGGACTGTCATAGATGCCATGTGCCCATGGCATTTTAGCGTTCGTTCTACAAACCCTAGCGAAAATTTCCAGGTATAACATTATAAATTCATTTGTGAACGTTTCTGACAAAATCAAACATTAAAGCTTCATTGTTCACAAAACGATGAATGTTAAATCACTGTGGGTTTATGCTATGCAAATGTTTTAATCTCTTCAAAATCCCTTAATTTATTGTTTTTAATGCGTTTTATTGGTGAAATGGATTTACACCATCTGATGTTTTAAACATCACGTATAGATAGGTTAATGTCATAAAAAAAACCCAGTAATTTTTCATGATACCGTTTTATTTGTTAGAAACTGTTGTCTTTAGGCACGTTTGGCGAGTGGAATTTGTATGTGAAATTGAGTGGATGTACAACTAGCTCGCAATGAATCCTGCATTTGGTAGAAATATAAAATATAGGCCAATATAGGCTCAATTATTATTATTAGTTATCTGTCAATACTGTCTTTAGTGTTAAAAAGTTTCCAGAATTTGTCTTCATTTCATTACTTAGTAAAAGTGGGTTGGTAGTACTTAGTAGCATAACATTACTTAACTGAAATGCTTAAACATACACACGAATTAGTTGTGAATTGCGTAATTTACAGTTCTGTTGTGCTGGGATGTAGAGCGTGTAATAGGTAACTATTTGCTTGTTGCTTTTCACTTGAACATACGTAAACAGTAGGTATACCTACTAACCGTGCTGACAGGGGAAGCTAACATAAAGTGTGTGAAAAATTATATGATCAAACTTTAGGGTATGAAACTACACATAAAACTAAACAACTTTCCCCAAGAAGCATAATTCGAATTAAGAAAAGAAAATGGTTCTTCTTCCCATACAAAATGACTCAAATCGTGGCTCTACTTCTATGGGCAGGCCATTTTTTTCATGTTCCGACATATGTTCCTTGGGGAAAGATGCTCAGTTTCATGGGTAGGTTCACACTCTAAAGTTCGGTCAGATTTTTTTTTTACACCCGGTATTTTGGCAAAACACACAAAGAGGTTATAAACAGGCAAAGGGAACTCATTTTAGCTGTTACTGGATCATACACGTGGAACAATTGTTTTTGTTTGCAAATCAGTACTATATGTAGTTATTTATTTTTTCTGTACTAGGACGGCAAAAAGAGGCTAAAGTCCTGCAAAAGAAATTTACCGTGTATTATCCTATAAACCTTTCAAAGATGAAGCTGACTTGTTTAAACAAGTCATAGCTAAGACTATTCGAAGTAAAACCGAGAGTTTGCCAGAAGATTTTGAGGCTTTTGTCACAATGACTTTGATGAATGTCTTCCAGTATCCTCAAGTGTAAATAAGGGTCAGGCCAGCCATCAACAACTTTCAAGGGCGGCGGGCAACGTAAATCCACAATAAGCCAGTTGGAGAATAAATTTCCTTAAGATTATATTTGACAAGCAGACATGAATTTGAGTTGGTAGAGACTCTTGAATGTAATTACGACTGATTACAAAACTGGCTACAAAAAGTCATCTTGTGTCAATCGTCTATTTAGTTCAGGAAATTTGTAAAAAACGAGCATTTAAAAAAAGTTAAGTTATTAGATGCAGTCGTGAGATAAAACAACTGTAGTTTTAACATGATCATCTTACAAGCTACTGGAACAGGGAATTCAGATTGCACTTTTGCAAGTAATATGTGGCACATCATGATGTTGAGCAGGTGAATATTTATTTACAATATAATATGAACTTTATAGGACAAATACATTTTATAAATAGAAAATTTCATCCAAGGCGTCACACCGAGGCAGGTCCCAGGAGGCTGGCAGCATTTCCTCTCTGGAATAGAGCATATTTTGATAGCTCGTAGACGTGTTCCTTACTGGGTCTGACTACCGATACTTGTTTGCGAGGGTCTGTGGTCGCTTTGAAACTAGAAAGGGGAGTAGGCACTTCATTCAGCCTTTGTAACATTGATACGTACATTCATAGATACGTGCCAAAGGTACCTTGAGCCTTAAGGTATCAGGTTTCGAGTTCTATATTCATTGGAGTGGTATGTAATCTGATTCCTACTTTGGTTAGGTGGCAGGAATAAAGAGAAAAAAAATTGACAATCATAGACAATTTTATAATTTTAGAGTGCTGTGTAGGATCTACCTACCTTCTATAACATCTATTCCTGGCAACAACATCAAAGGTTAGGCGAATAGGACGGGTCTACCGATCCCACATAACCGGTGGTAAGTACTCTCCTCTTACGACCTCCATCCGACCGAAGTTCAGAGCCCAAAACTTGCTGTTTTCCATCGGTGAGTTCACACTATCCTCGACTCTGACTTTATCTCTTACTTGATATCTTGACAGGTGTGATTAAGAGTCAAATATGTGCAAAAAAGTAAATATACTACTTACCTATAGTACCCTACCTACACGAAATGCAAACATTACCAAAGTTGAGGTTGTTCTGTATTCAAACGTTGATGTGGATAGTTTCAGGACACACAAAGCTAGTTTTGATCCGAGTTATGTGCTATTAGGAAGTTCTCCCTAATCACAGTCAAACTATTCCATATGATTTTCGTGTCAGGGAATTCCGAGAGATTGAAATAGGCACGACTCAAACTTCGCTTGGTGGAAATGAAATATGATATGCATTAAAGTAACACATTAACATAAATAATTTATTACAGAAGGAGGTTTAGATTTAGTAGGAAAATAAATATTCTCAACAACATTTTGAACCAGTTTTTATGATAAAGGCAACCTATGACCGAACCCAAATCAAATAATCATAGAAGAATAATATAATTATACGTAATAAAATATCTATTGAATTGCATTGTAATGAATATATTAATATATTTTAAATGAATTATACATTCATTACATAGCTTTCTCCATAGTTTGTCAATTTCCTGCCGGCGTTTTATATGAGCAAAGTTTAGAACCATTTCTCTCCTTCTCATAGCAGTGTTAGCTGTCAAACTTCAAAAACCACATGCGGTGAGGTTTCTCAAAGCAACTTACTATGACATTTGATATGACAGCAAGATACAATATTTCTAGGAGTGTGGGGGGTATCACACACCAACCACCCTCTTTCCAACTCCGGGAGGGACACGTCGGTGATTTCACCTTTATGTTATTGATATAAGGAGCTTCGTTTCGACATTCATTATGCAATAGGATAAGGCCTTCCTTATTATTATACTACATTATTATATTACAATAATTCCTTGATTATTGTGGACCAAGATTTCTCGCGGCAGAAGTAAGAAAGTTTTCATCTCGCCTAATGTAGCTTAATGATAGCAGACAAGCTATGCATGATATGCATGCATGCTAGTTATCGTACTCAATAAAATAAACCCTTTTTCTGGTTTTATTGGGATCTATAAATGGCTCAAGAATGAATACGCGAAGTAACAAAATGATGAACCTCTGTGTACGTTTATTTGAAACAAAGAAATTATTAAAAAAATAATAATTGGGGTTTCCTATTCAACAGTTGAAATGTAAATAAATTATAGTCTAGTTGCGTTGCGTTGTGTCGCGGTATGATACGACGCTTAGCACTAGCAAGTGCGTAAATAGTCTAGTTCCTAATAAGTAGATAAAAATTTTCGTTGTAACGTATACTTTCCCTGTAGAACTAATCATCCAAATCTAGTCAATTTCCTCCAACAATTGGCTACCAGCCAACTTGGATGTGCTAGATAATTAATTTCCGATTTTTCCGAGAAAAATCTGTGACAGGCGAATCTAATACTGATAAATCTACTTGGCAAAATCATAATCATTTCTTCTTCATAATTATTATTTCATGAAAGTAATATTTTTGTAAGTTTTGTAAATAAAAAAATGTTTTTGAATTATTTGTTTAATATATTGCTACAAAGGAAGCTACTGAAAAGAATCTGTTTTTACACAGGTAACAAAGGTAACAAGAGATCATTAATTTTTTTTCCAGGTATTATAAAAACTGCTATTAAAATACATTCAAATTAAAATAGCTCCAAGTCCCAACTGTCAAGGTTTCTAGACCAGACAGATAAATGTTGCTTGGATAAAAAAAACCACCGCCGCCGAAACTTTATTAATTTCGTTTAGGGTCAGCATGACCCACGCCTTTGTGCGGGACCGAGCAGCTCACAGGGCTCATTTATCAACCGGCGAGGATTCCAATTGAACAGAAGTTCATTTATACTAAGTAGGTACTGCTATCGATTCATTAGGGATACAACTTAACAAAACCTTAACAAAAATTATTACCGTTCCTTTTTATTGTCTCATGATAGAAAATGACAGATATAAACTTATATATAAATATTAGTTAGGTCGTGATTTTTGTTGTAACCTGAAAATTGTACTCGACATTTCGCTTTTCATTTGGAGCGTTTTGTCTTTTTTTGTCGAGTGGTATGTTCGTAACAACAGAATTTTGTATGAGAAAATTATTTGGCCTTGTCGTGCGTTGTAACTTTTGTAAGCCCAATGGGATAGGGGGTCCAACGTGATTGATGGATCACTGTTAGATTTTTTTATAAAGGTAATTTCAATGTATCTAGGTACTAGGAATTTTACTTTATTTTGACCTCAAGCTCATTAATGATTTTTCAATTAAGACATAGACCAAAACAATATGTGAATTATACGTAATATAAATGCGCCATTTTGAATGAAAAATACTTGTAAAGTACCTATATTATCCTATATCTACATTATAATAGGTAAAAGAAAACTGAGGTAAATTGTGTAATTGTGTTGAAGTTGTAAAATATTACAAAATCCAGCAGGATTTGAACTCTTAACTGGTTTCAAAGAGTGTTCTTTTTATGCAAAGTTATGGCACCACCGTGCGGGTAGGGTAGTATAACACGCGACAAGTTGAAGACCAATCTTTCTGGCAGCCAGCCAGGTGATAAAAGTCTCGAGAAGATCTTCGGTGAGATATAAATCATTGATTCTGTCCTTAAGAAGATAAAATTCCTATCTAGTATAATGTCTGGTAAACCAGCTGTTTCTCTTCTCGAGCTAACTGGAAATCTAGTTAAAAAATGGCATATTGCAAATTTAAACTTTGTTACGGGCATACAGATGGTCACTACTTCAAAAATACCTAAATAGCTGTATTTATCTGACTTTAGAATACAGTACTTGTGATTGACGAAAACGACTTTTATTAATTTGTAGATGTTGAACCCTCTTTAGTTATATAATCGTGATATTACAATGTGTGTGTGCGTGCATTTTGACAAGATTCTTTTTTTTGAAACACTAAAGTTGTAGAGACCAAAAAGCAATGAGAGAGAATGGAGTTTCGTTCCCGCTAACGAGGCGGCAGACGCTAACACTGTTTAAAGCGACGGCGAAGGCAACTCTTTGAAACAGATTCCTCGTTTAGTAAATTCTTTGACACACAACCTAGAACTAGAATACAATAGACTCAGAAATAAGTAGGTTGATGTTGATAATATTTCTAATTTTGATCGCATTATTATGAGAACTATTTTTCTTCGTCTTGCGGAAAACCACAGTGCTGCAGGTTAAAAATATAACATTTGTTTATTTTGAATTGCAAATTAATAATAAATCGGTGAGTAAAAAGTAATTCCATCCGGTTCTTCTTCTTCTTCTGTCGTGTGGGTTTTCGAGTCGAAATTATTGATAGGAAGAAAATAACTATTGAACTAACTATTATTACAAACTCCTGCTTTAGCAGATCGTAAACAAAGTGGGCCCCTTGGGGTAATTGAATGAGGTATTATACCGCCTAATATAGATTAATGAGTCCATTATATTCCCCCTTAATGGGTCAGCTGAGATATGAGCTGTGATTATAACGATTATGATTGACTATCCTATGTATTCCTATACGTGTTTCTATTCCAGCGCAGAATAGAAACATCCCATCTTAAGTAAAAAAAGATCACCATCATCACTTTCAGCCCACATTCACCCACTGCTGGGTATAGGCCTCTTCTCTATTACGCCAATCCTCACGGTCCTGTGCCAGTCTCATCCAGGTTCTGTCCTATTAGTTTGACAGTATCGTCGGACAATCGGGCTGGTGGTCTGCTCATTGCCACTGGCCTTGTCACTCCAATTGGCCACCACTGATTTTATCACTGTCCCAAAAAAGATGTTTACACAAAAAATTAAAATGTTTGATATTTCTGCCTTAATCAACTCGTGCCTGTTTTGTGTACACCTGAGATTTGTAACGTTAATCTCTAGGTAGGTAAGTATTTTATCTTCATCTACATTGCCATTATCAACGCTATTGCAGTGAGATAGAGTTCAACAGTTAAAATCTTGTCTGTCTTTTGGATGTTTAATATAATACGAACTTCGAAACGCAAATATTTTCACTGGGATTTAGTAAATGCGCTCTTGGTTTGCGAATTTTAGCTGGGTAAGTTAGTTTTAACTAGTTTTAACTTGAACTGTCCGTAGTTCTGTATAAATGCTTTTTGATCGGCTTTTTTGTGTTTAGGTTTTTGATAATTTTTGTTGTCAATAGCATACAAGCCAGCCATTTTATAAAAACAAAAAATATGTAAAGAACGTACTTATGCAAAGTTTTAGCTAAGACTGAACTTCCAGTAAAGGATGATGGACCAATCCAACAAAGTAACCGCTATTATTATCCATTTGTTTGAAAAGAAAACTCAATTTGATTTCGAGCCCCCCAGACAACTTTTCCAATATTTCTTTTCCTAAAACCATTGCTTGGACTACCAGCAAAATTAAAATTAATATTAGCGAAATCAGACTGGTACCAAGTGATGCGCTTTCCGACGGACAGCATTTAATTTTTATTATAGAAGTATGATAGAAGTAAATAAAGTAGCAAAGTTGGGAATCAAACCAATAGTCAATCAAGTTGGAACTAAGTAAGTACAAACAGAACTGGCCAAAAGCAAACGTTACTCGCATAAAGTTCTGAAGTTTATAATACGTCTTCTGTGCGCATCCAGAGAGATTGGCCAGTGTCCAATATGAAAACATTGACTGGAAGAAAACTATAGACAGATCTCGTGAAGAATATTAGCTAACGCTATACCATTGGAATATGACGGGAAAAAAAATATTAAGTTCAAGCATAGGAAATTTCCATTTTGTTTCAACTCGTTTACTGTTTAGTAAGTATTATACCTACTATTTTTATTTTAGGTAGGTACTTTCGAACTTTTGTATTATTTTGTAATGGTAATCAATCCAAAAAGGGGAATTTTCGGACTTCTTTATACACATTAACATTAATCTAACTTAGTTCGGAAGCTAAAGCAAAGAATTTAAGAGGTTTTCAGGAATTTACCGGTTACCGCTTGAGAGGTGAAGGGTTCCGGGTTCAATTCTCAATCGGGCAGAGGTATTTGAATGATTGGTCTGAGTGTTCTTTTGTTTCGTTTTGTGTGGTCATGGTAACGCGATTGTTGGGATCTCTGACTCAGAGAATCATGTACATGAGTCTGATCGCGATCGTGTTACAGTAGTCCACTAATAGTCCACAAACCTTATCTTTAGTTTACTTTAGTCTAACCATTGGTACTACTACGCGACTTGTGTCGATCGCATTTTATTAAACCGCCCCGACCGCGGCGGATATGAGGACACTTTATGTTCGGCCGAATAAATCACCTCTCTTTTGCCATGCACTGCGACTGGTAGACTGTTTATTGAGGGTTACATGCTATATAAATCACACCCGTATCTCTTTATAGAATAGGCGGATCATCACGGCTTGATGAGGAAAATTTTTGTCGTGTTCATTAAATTTTGAGTATGATTTTGAGGGATGGGGATAAGGCTCCCAGTCTTGCATTAAAGTACTATGCGAAGAAAGATTATTCTTTTATCGACGCCTTCTACAGTTGTGAACACAGGACGTACCCATGATTTCTAACCCCCGCCCCGGCGATACGCCCGATTGACTGATAGAAAAAGAAAACCATCGTGCCCTGATCAAACGCTTCCCTGTATCGGCTCTTCACCTGGGACACTTTAAATGAAATATCATTTTGCATACAGTTAGATGTAGATTACAGGGCCAGTTTACGGTTTTAATAATGTAGTTACAAGCTACGCAATAATTTGTAGTTTTATAACGCCAACCCCAGCCCCCGTAGCATGCAGCCGCGATAAGGCCGTGATAGCCGTTATATCACACATTTTATCACATTTATCTGTCAAATCGTATGGGAGTTTGACAGATAGATGCGATAAATTCGTTATCGCGCGGTGACATGCTACAGGGGCAAGGTGGAGAGCTGTCTACAGTATGTATTTTTTTTCCGGTGCCTGAATAGTCTCCACTCGAGAACCATTCTGCTCTAACAGCCATCGCAGAAATATGCGAGTGGATAAATCCTTTTAACGGGTTGGCAACTTTTTTATTTATAACAAGCTTGCGGCTGTTATTGAAAGGCTCGACCTACTTTACGATTTGTGGGCAAAAAGTTTGAATATTTTGTTCTGAAGATGATGGTTGAAAGTAAAGACGTGTTTTGCTCTTATCATTATGAGCTACAAACTGGAAGTAAATAAGTAACAAAAAATAAAGAATAGCCAGACATCCAGATTCTATTTTATGGAATGGTAAAATAAAATATACGGGGTGTAAGAGACAGCCAGCTTCCCGCAAACTGATAGGGGTTGTCAGTCAACGAAACTGAACAACTTACGCCTGTACGTATTGATCAGACAATTTGTATGGAAAAAAAAAACTTTCCTGAAAGAATTTCCTGGTGAAACTTGTTCAGTTTCGTTGACTGAGCAACCCCTATCAGTTTGCGAGAAGCTGTCCCTTACACCCGGTATACTTTAAGATTTATAGAATAGCTGCAATATTATGCCAAACTTTCAAATAGAAGTGCTGAAATGTACCCCCACGGTTACATCCCGGACGACGCTCTACTCGTATGTTCTGCTTCTGCGTTTGTTGAACAAATATTGACCGCTAGGGGTTGTCCCTTTGATTAAGGTCGCAGACTGGTTTTTATGCACAAACTTGTATTGTGGTATGTCAAAGGACGAAATAATCGCGGCGTGAATAATGAAAAGACAATTTGCGTTGACGATGCGAATCCTCGTCGCGGGTTCAACGCACGCCAGGGAGAGAAGGCTGCTGAATACTCGCCCATCCACTGAGACAGTTCGGTTACGCTGAAAATGTATTTTTAGTATTTGACTGGATAGTAGGTATTTGTTATAAAATTGTAATAGCTATGTTGCTTAGTTTCTGTCTTATTTTATTAAAAACCAATTGGCTTTTTTATGATGCATTAATTTTTTCGACGATGCATGCTTTATTCTCTTTTTGCTCTTGACTCTAGTAAATTTTAGAGGTTTCAATAATTCTAAACATTATCGAGTATAATGTAGACAAAATTTAGCAAAAAAAAAAAATAAGCCTTCAACATATCGACAACACATAGCAATCTTTTTGGCCCCGTACACTGTTGGTAAGATGTCCTTGAGTCAGGTGTCCTAAACCTAATAATCGCTAATAAGTAAATAATTGTAATAAATAGCTGCAGTGGGTTCTTTTCGTCAGTCTTATTTAAATAAAAACTAGTAAGTAGTAAGCGGTTTCTCCCTCTTCTGGAGGTAGATCATAATTCACCTATGATTATTTATTATTAGACTAGGGCTTTACCTGAAAGCGTTAAAAAGTAGTTGTATCATGTCTAAAAAATCTCTTACATGTAAGCTAGAACCTAGAGGTCTGAAAATTTCATCTAAATGTGTGGGTGATCGTCGGCAGGGTGTCGGCAGACATGCGCGGTGAGCCTTCTGCGCCGGTCTCCCACCAGCCTGACGCGGACCGCGACGCCGGCCGTGCGTCCCACCGGCCTACTTCCCACGTCCTCGCGGCAACCTCGCACGAATCGATAAACAATAGTAACACAACACGTGCCACTCATTCAAGAAAAAGTAAAAAACATTCCAAATTCGAATAATTTGGGGGACAATTCAAATTTCGAAGACGATGTGACGACAACGAATCGGAAATGTGTTCTGTGATTGGTGTTCAGTGTTTACGTAAACGGTTGTAAATGATATTTAATTTTTTGTGCCAAATGTTATGAATTACTGACTTTTTGATTCGGATTGGGGCTGGCGGCAGGTAATTATTACTTTCTACTATAACAAATTCTTTCTAAGCCAGATTTTATAGGTTATGCATGTATCTTGGTGATATGTAGAGCAGTCGTCTTAAATTCTTATGTATGTAACAGATATAATATAAGGATAACATAATAAAAAACAGTAATGTAGAGACGTTTTTACAGATACATTTTTTTTCTATAGGTATAAATGATTATTAGATTAACCTTGAAATAAGGGTATATACTCGTATTTTGTATAATTCATTGTAAAGTTCAATATGAATTTTGTGCAAAAATTTGACAAGATTTATTCCCAAGAAATAAAAATTTAAACGCAAAATATTCAAATTAATAAATAAACTGTCATGGTTTTTCATTCCTTCCTAATAAATAAATAACTTTGTAATTTGTTTTAATCAAATGATACATAATATTATATAAAAGATAAATTATAAAGTAAAGCAACTTAGCAGGAATTCTTCTTCTTCCACTGTCGTGTGGATTAAAGTACCTCCAACCCGATATTCCCTGACGTTAGATTTTTTTGATCAGGCCTCCTGTCAAGGTTCTTCGGGTACAGTCGCTATTTCTAATAATCATAATACAATACGAATGATATCTCATTATTATGAGACAGTGACGGCAAACGACAGTTTTACATGCGCTCCAAAGCACGAAATCATCTTACTTTTAAATAAGTAACAAATAAAAAAAATCGTCCCAGGCAGGATTTGAACCTGCGACCTTGGAATACCGAATCATACCCTGACCTCTTAAGTACTTCGTAAATTGTGTCAAGACTGGACGCTAGCGTTGACTGTTATGTTTAAGCTTTTATATGGCTTCTTAATTAAACAATTATAGTTGGGGTTAACGGTTTTACTTAACATGACGAAAAACTGGTTGTACATACTTAGTAGCCTTTAATACCTTACGAGGTAGGCAGTTGTCAGGGTAGTTTCAGAAAACTTCACTGCAACCCTTGTCTGCTCTCTTTTAATTTTTACAGTACCTATGTACGGAAAGAGCCAATTTGCAGTTGTACATACTATATATATATTTTTTACCAATGAGGTGACAATTTTGGAACAGTGACTACCTTAATCATATTCCACGATCAATGAAAATAGGCCCGTGGGTAATTAAATTATTATGAGCAATAATTAATTTAGAAATCAAATCATAATGGGGTCTATTTCAGGAATAGATTCTGAACTGAACAACTTTCACAAATAAATTCTTTCAAGAAATAATAAAAAAAATCGCTTCCCTGGCATAATTTGTTCCTGATAGATAGCAAAGAAAATAAAATGTACATGTCAGTAGTAGATTAGGTAGGTCTGAAGGTTGTGAGTGACGTATGTAAGAGACATCTTAGGATATTATAATCAGTTGACTATTACTGAGAAAACTCTAGTCAAAAGGAATTGATACGTACTTACTTACCCTCCTCTAATTAGGTATGTATTTAATCAAAGTTTTGAGATAACGAGAGTTGCTCAAATGGAGATCCTTATCCTAAAAAATAATGAGAGACTCTCCTCGTTTTTACCCGACTGTCATTATCCGACTGTCAAGGAAGGGTTATGTTTTTCGCGCGTATCTTGTATGTATGTATGTTTTGATATTGCATTAGATTTCATGCGTAAATAGATATTGTAGATCTCTCTAGGATATATTTTTAATTTGGGCTGTATGTATTGAATAAGTTCCAGAACTACTAGACCGATTATAAAATATATTCACCATCGGAGAGTATAAATATCAGCAAGTTATTATTTACCGCAACTAAAATATAAACAGAGCAAAAACAAAACTCGTGTAGAATCTGATCCTGCAGAATAATGAGGTACAAAATATTAGAAAAGCAGAAGTAAGTAATAGAATTATTTCTATTCCAAATAACATTCTAATTTTAGAAAGGATTATTATTTAAGCATTGAGTTTAATAATAATCCTTTATAGATCGTAGAGCCGGCAAGGCGAAAGATCAAAGTGGAAAATCAGTCAGGTGGATATATTGAACAAAACAACACCTCACGGACGCACTCACAGGACTCCAAATTGTTTTATTGTATATAGAATAGACATGTGAGTGTGGGATTTCTACTTGTATTTGATAGTAGTATGTAACGTTTCAAAATGTGTACTTTAATATGTAATTTTTTCGAAAGCCAAAAATTGTAAAACCAATTAATTAACTCCAAAATATATATCGAACTCATGTAGGTATTTCTTCATATCAAGATATCTCATACCTTGTGCTAGGCGTCATACGCTCTGCCTACCCTGGGATAACGGCGTGACCTTATGTAAGTGTGTATTTTTGTTCCAGGATGCGCGGTGCGAATGCAATATTCCTCATTTTATTCTTTGGACATCTATCTGCACTTCCAGATACCATCAGGATAGGTGAGTCATTTTCAATCTTACCGCACAAATAAGGTGTAAGGGACAGCTTCCCACAAACTAATAGGGGTTTCTCAGTCAACGAAACTGAACAACTTCCACCAGGAAATTCTTTCAGATAATTTATATGGAAAAGCAAATTTTTTTTTTGTTTCCTGGAAATATTTTCTGGTGATAGTTTTTCAGTTTCGTTGACTGAGCGAGCACCCCCTATCAGTTTTCGGAAAGCTGTCCTTTACACCCCGTATTGCAAATATTTACAAGTTTACAATCTAATAAAATACTTTTTGCTATGAAAAACAAAATATCCCGCAATCCTATTTACTAACTTTAACCTTCTTTTGAGGGCAACTTTTTAAAAGAATAATTTAGATACTCACAAAATAAGTTTTTCAGCAAAATTATACTCAAAAGAAGTAATGTAAGATTAAAGCAATAACATATGCTGGAAAACATAAAATATGAGAATAAGTTTTGCAAAAAAATAAGAAAACTCTTTCTTAAACATGGTTAATACTTGATAAAATTATACAGATATTCAAGTTTTCTTAAAAAGTGATCAAAAAATGTATGAGCGATAAAATTGTTTTGTTTGTGTGTGTGAGTAAAGAATTTCTGTAACAATTTCTTGAGAAATTACGTTAAGGACGTAACGTGGTTAGAATTTACAAAATATTTGTTACAAAATATTAATTAAGCAACAATTGTATAAACTGTGTATGGAAGCACTCAATTCGAAACTTCGTTGAAGAAATTGCGTTCTGTCACGTTATGAGCATGTACAAGAAACGCCCGGGGGCATAAGAGCATGAAATCGTACAGAGACTAAGCTTCATACTACGACGATGCCGTCACGCACTCTAGTGCATGCGATAGGAGGACATAACACACACTGGACTGCTGCATGTTAGTAGATACTAGTGTATGTATATCACATTATTTATTTTGAAAACGCTCCAATCAACGACCCTGAAACATTACTCTGTCACTAAGATTTATTTTCCCTCGAAGAAACTAATTAAAAGACGCAGATTGGAATTCACAAAATTAAGTTTAAATTTCGACATTATTGTCTCATTTTAATAATCTTCTTACTTTATCATTTTGCCAATTTTCCTTCATACAAAAATTTCTCCTTAACTTTACTCAGTAGGTACCATCTCTGTACGATTTCTCAACTCTTGTGCCAGAGGGCAAACACGTGGCACAAAACGCTCTAGGGGATACAAACTTAGACTGGGGAAAAGTTAGCGTTTCATTTCAACACTGCATTTATACTGGTCCGAGGAAATGAAAGAAATTAGTAGCTTGGAGCTAAAAGAGTGCAATGGTCAAGAAATATTACTCTTATAAACTACGTGGTTATATTTCTTGAGATAACTTGTAGACTGAACTTAGTTATATAACAATGGCTCTATGCTTTCACGTGCATTTAAGGTAAATGCATGCAAAGAACAAAGTATGATAGGAAAAATAACGCAAGGTATCCTATTTTGCTTAGCTCTGACGGGTAAATGTAATTTTCTTTAGCATGTGTAACCTTTTGTTCGCTGAAGTGTAACGCAAATATGAAAATCTTCTCTAACATGTATTATAATACAACTCAATGTTTAGCAAAAAAAAAAAGAAAAAAGACCTACCTATGGAAGATGGCCTGTTACTATAATTTTGGAACTAACCAGAACCTATCCTTTGTGATGTAGTAACGCATTGATGATCCATTAGGGTTCAGAACGCATCATCATCATAGCATTTTCGTCGAAAGCCACAAATTCACTTTTTAATTCACTTACTTCGGATTTTGATTTCTTTTCTATACGTCAGAAAGGTTGTGGTCCTTATCAGAAAATCTATCAAACGGTTTAAAGTCTTTGTAATGATGGAATAGACGAAAAATTTGAAGTAAACTAAAAAAAGTAAACTAAGTTTTGTTTTGACAGTTGAGTTATTTATCATTATCATCAATAAATAAAATAACCCACCTTTGATCATTGAAAGGTTTTGTATTATAATGTTTCTAATCAGTTAAGCAAAATTGATCACATAAATTTATATTTAACAAAAAAAATAAAACGCCTCCAAAGTTAAGTACGCCGAAGTTGCACTAAAAAGTAAAAAATAATTTTGTATTTTAACTACTACAACTCCATAAAACTAAATCAATTTACTAGGACAATTTATTCATTGCAATAATAGATTAGATAATTATTCTCATTTTTGGAGTCGGCGCCAGCAAATAAATATAGTATAGCAAAGTAGCATAGTCATTAGACACATATATTTAGTTTTTACCACAGGCAAAATTGCTAATCATCATCATCATCATCTTCTATCCTCTGTCTATTCCCTTGACGTAGGGTGGACTTTAAATTAGCTAAGCTGTGTCCACACTTTTTTCCACTGTGTGCCTACTAATAATAATAAGTCTGAGCCTATCAGTTTGTTAATTTTATGTAATTGTGTCCATTTTTGTAATATTTATTTGTGTAAAAATAAAGTGATTTGTATTTGTATTTGTATCTAATATTATTCCAATCTACATTCATTCTTATCCCCACTCCATCTGCGTGAAAAGGATAGGTTAGGTTAGGTTATATATAGTTAGACTCCCTTTTACGTTATGGGCTGGCGCCGACTCCAAAAATGAGAATAATTATCTAATCTATTATTGCAATGAATAAATTGTCCTAGTAAATTGATTTAGTTTTATGGAGTTGTAGTAGTTAAAATACAAAATTATTTTTTACTTTTTAGTGCAACTTCGGCGTACTTAACTTGGAGGGTTTATTTTTTTTGTTAAATATAAATTTAATGTGATCAATTTTGCTTAACTGATTAGAAACATTATAATACAAAACCTTTCAATGATCAAAGGTGGGTTATTTTATTTATTGATGATAAGATAAATAACTCAACTGTCAAAACAAAACTTAGTTTACTTTTTTTT
>JARACY010001682.1:0-53737 GCA_029255725.1 Scrobipalpa atriplicella | reverse complement strand
TAATTGAGCGATACATAGGTGATGAAATATCGACCTTCCTTCAAAAAATAATATTATTAACTCTAACCAATACGGCTTTCAAAAGAATAAGAGTACCGCTCAATTATTGTGCCAATTTGCTAATGAAATCAACGATCACCTGAACAATAAAAAGCATGTGATCGTTGTTTTCATTGATTTTACGAAAGCATTTGATATGTTAAGATATAACACACTTTATGAAAAATTGTATAACTGCGGAATACAAAGAAAATTGTTACAATTGTTAAAAAGTTATCATTCAACACGTGTCTAATTAAAAATGACCACCGAACTCGTGAACTATGCTCTATAGTGGAGAGTGCAAACCTTCACATTCTTCCATCGAATACCACACATCACTTTCCGAATTGCGAACCTTCCCTTATTGATTTATGTATTGTTTAGACGTGATTACTGGGTAATTAAGATGATTTATAGGTGAAAGGAAAATATGGGCCTTTTACTGTGAAGGAAAAAATTACATTCGGCTGCAGTATCGACTTCATATCCTGAGGGATAGCTTCCCGCAAACTGAAGAGGTTGCTCAGTCAACGAAACTGAAGTACTTTAATGAAAAAATTCTTTCAGGAAATAAAACAAAAATACTTACTTCCGCACAAAAAAATATCAGGCAATTTTATTTCCTGAAAGAATTTCTTTGTGAAAGTAGTTTAGTTTTGCCGACTGAGCAACCGCTGTCAGTTTGCTTAAAGTTGTCCCTTACACCCCATATTTAACTTTGTCATTATAGCTTATTAGTTGCTATTATAAATAATTATAAAAGCCCGAGATAGTAATAAAATTAAAAAACCGAATAGATAGATAAATAGATAAGATCTTTACTGTTTCACAAAAAACAAACAGTAACCCACAGCAGATAGGCAGATATAGGAAATAATAAAGCGAAATGCATGATATACTAACCAGAAATAATAATTAAAGACCCCGCACCAACAAAGTGTTTGTAACGGGTCCGTAAGGAATCATCATCATCTTCCTAGCCTTTTTCCCGTATCTCTCGGGGTCGGCTACCTAATCTAGGTGATAGAACGAGGGTACTAGTTTTTACACAGAGCGACTGCCATCTGACCTCCACAACCCAGAAGGGAAACCAGACCCAATCCTAGATTAGGTTACACACAACACGTAGGTGTGTGCAGGTTTCCTCACGATGTTTTCCTTCACCGTAGAAGCGCCGTATAAACGTACATATGAAATTCGAGAACCGAAAAACACATTGGTACGTGGTGGGATTCGAACCACGACCTCCTGCACAGAAGGCCGCGGCCCTATCCACTACACCATCCGGGCTTTTTAATTTAAAACGAAACTCAGACAAGCAGTAAAGGACAGACATCAGGCACTAATCCTACGATGAGGTCACACCGAACACGAATAGTCCGTTTTTATCCAAACATCGACTGATAACGGGATAAGACTCCGCAGTAATGTTACAGAATTTAAAATGAATCTCCTAGCAGTAAAGACAGACATGAGGTACTAATCCTAGGTCCTATGAGGTCAAATCTGACATATGCTGAGCAATTACCCTTTTCAGTATCGGATGCAACAATTTTCGTTAATTTTATTTATAAAGTTATACAACAATGTAAATCTGATATTGAATAAATTATTTTTCTTTCTTTCTTTCTTTATTTCAAATCGAACACGATTAGTCCGTTTTTATGCAAACTGCGGCCAAGAACAACAAAAGCCACTATAGTAGGCACAAAATATAAAATGTATATTATTATGTAACGCTCAAACCCCGAATTCACTCATTGGCCGAAAAAAAAAAACACTTAATGGCATTTGAGCGTATGACGATTGCCAATTTGCGAAATGAACGTTTCGCAATGCAAAGCAGAATACCCGAATTTCGAGTTTTATGGTTTTACAATATTCAGAATCCGAAAAATGACCTATTTTTCGGTAAAAATCCCCAAACTGGTTCCGTTTAATTTGTGTTCGTTCGTACTTAGCTTTGAAGTAGTTTCTATTGACAAAGGACAAGATCTCCAAGACAAAGTAATTTAGTATTTTGATGCTCCATAAACATTTAAAGCAATCTCATCAGTTATAAATAAAATATTATTGAGTCAAAGGTACATCTTTACATACCAACCAAAGAAGAAATTATATTTCTCTATTGCTACAGAGTCTTCATATAATATGTCTGTGGTTCACCCAGCCAGTAATTTATATAGCCGGCCTGGGCGCGGATTAAAATCTTTCCCGGCTCTTTTACGGGTAGGAGATGCCAGTTCCCAGCTTGTGTTTTACGATCTAATGTGATGGACTTTTTTGGGGATCTTCAAGGATTTCTAGAGGGTCGAAAGGCACGAGTTTTATTTCACTTCCACAAGTTTAAGAAAGTTGGGAAGGTGAGGTGGAGCAAATATGTATGCAAATATTTCGGATACTTTGTTTAGTCTACTCAGAATTATCCTAAGGTAAACGAAAGGTAAGGACGTTAGGCCCGTATTTATAAAGCGATCTCAAGATTGAGAGCAATATTAAGTATGGATTTGACAGGTCGTTTTGTACTGAAACGACATTTCTGATACGAACTCAAACTTGCTGTCACTCTTGAGAGCTGATTATAAATACGGGCCTTAGAGTCTGTTCGAAAAGAGAACAGGCATGGAATTTGAGGGTGCGCATTTGTATTTAATTAACTGTTGCTTGGTCATGTGAGTATTATGCCCAAGTCTTTAACAGTAACCTTCTACATTAAATTTTGGAGGTTTTAGGTCAAAGACCTAGGCATAAACGCCACGCAACCAGCCGTGGGATAGTTAATACAAATGTGCGCCCTCCGATTCTATGCCTGTTCTCTTTTCGAACAGACTCTAAAGTGGCGATGGGCGAGACGTGGTTAGACGAGGCGATGGCCGGTGGAGTAAAGTCCTTACGGAGTGGTGGCCAAGAGAAGATCGTCCCGCAGGTAGATGGGTTAACGTATATCAGGTTACCGGAAAAACCTAAATAAGGCTAGCCCGAGATAGGCAGTCATGTAACGAGAAAGAGGAGGCCTATATACCCAGCAGTGCGTAAACAAGTGCTGAAATGATGAAATGAAAAACGGCCAGACAGTACAGTTTGAACCTTACAAACTTGCACTTAGTACTTTTACGTTACAGAGAGGTTCAGAAATACAATCATAATGCTATTAATATATTGAAATAATAATAATATTAAAGTGAAATTTCATTCTCTTTTAAAATATTGAATTTTATAGTATATTAGGCAACGAGGGAATAAAGCAGTGTCTAACGTCACGGGCAGCATATTGAATCCTGAGCGGAATGAAGGATTCTAGGATTAATTCCCGAGCGCAGCGAGGGAATTAAATCTTTAATTCCTGAGCGAAGCGAGGGAATTATGACAAGAATCCTGAATGTAGCGAGGGATTCAAGTCTGCCCAAGGCGAAGACACATTTATTCCCGAGGAGCATACTATATTTTACACACCTACTGCACAGATTACTTAGACGGTGGCAGGCATCTGTAAGATAATAAAGCTCAGAAATATACCTAATCATGTAATATTGATACATAAATAAATATTGAAAACATACCAGAAGCAACAGATCCGAAAGTCAATTCACACTCACTGAACTACACTTCACGTTCACAATCCACTACCTACGTATTTTTCCAAAAAACGAATTGATCGTATTTAACATATTCAACATAAATAACAAAATACGATAAAATACTAGTCACAATGTCTTCTGGAGTCAAAATATTAATTTCACTCGACAATTTACGAAATGGAAGTAATAATCAATGAGAGAAAAACTTTTGCAAAATCAAACCGCGTTTTCTTTTTTTTAGTTTCTTTTTTTTATACAAAGCAAAGAGCACATACAGATAACTAGTCATACAGCCTTTTTACACTCGCCGGGAGGCGCAGAAGGCGAGTGTGGCAACAGTTTTAATACACACACAGCCATATTTTTTTTTTCTGAAAATTATTTTCTTAGTAGTTCACATGACATTCCAAATTCAAATCACATAATAACCCTTGGGCTATTAAGGATTTCCATACAACTTTAAATCCCTTGGGATTATTTTCTTGCTTTAAACGCAAGTTCCTTGATACATTATGTTGATATAATAATGCAGAGGTGTGTAAAATTATTAATGAAACTAATTAGTAAAAACCAATAAAATTGGTAGGTACATAAACATAATCAACGAAAGTTGTCGTTATTATCTTGTTTACATGTATTAGTACCAAATTTTTCACAGTTATCTGCCCACCCTAAAATCATTAATTATTTAAAGTGGACAACTCTGGGTGAAAGGTCCTCTATCGTAACGATATTCTGTAATAATTGATGAGTCAACAGAACAGGCGGTCCCTTGTAATGCGATTATTTGACATCGCTGTATCTCTGCCACAAGGGGTGGCAGACAACATCATCATCTTTCTTGCCTTTTTCCCGTATCTCTCGGGGTCGGCTACCCAATATAGGTGATTGAACGAGGGTACTGGTTTTTACACAGTGCGACTGTCATCTGACCTCCGCAACCCATAAGGGAAACCAGACCCAATCCTATAGATAAGGTTACACACAACCTTTTGAATTTCTTCGTAGGTGTGTGAAGGTTTCCTCATGATGTTTTCCTTCACCGTAAAAGCGTCGAATAAAGGCACATATGAAATTCGAAAACCGAAAAACACATTTGTACGTGGTGGGATTTGAACCCTTTAGTAATAAAGGCGTGACTGTAATGTATGTATGTTGGTATGCACGGGGTTTTTTTGTGCTCGTCTCGTGGAAATTATGTCCTTCGTACCAAAACAGGTCAGACCTTTTATATTCACCATAGAATTGGTATAACCAAGTTTCTAACACTTTTGTGATTCAATGAGTTATATTTCCAAAGAGCTGAGGGTCAAAGGACGAATAAATTTGGCCCGTTATTATACGCTCGACCGGTTATTTCCGGTACCGACGCCATATTGAATTGACGAGAAGAAAGTCTTTCAATCTACATTGCTATAGAAGCTTTATTGGGATACTTATATGGTAATATACTTTTACGTTTTCTTACCAAGTTATGGTATGAAAAATACATACGTATATACCATTAATCACGCCTTTTTCCCGGAGGAGTAGACAGAGACCACACCTTTCCACTTGCTATGATCATTACATACCTTCTTCTTTAGCTTCATCCACATTCATTAATCTTTTCACACACGCTCGTCGGTCGGTTTACTCTTGGCCTGACCTTTCTTTAGGTTGCATGGGAAATAGGAAGCGGTGAGGCGGCGGCGAGGTGGAGACGCGCCGATTTTTGCATAGAAATTTACATCTGCGCAGTGCAGCTTGATTGGCGCCTCCGACTCGCCGGCCTCACCGCTTCCTATTTGCCATGCGCCTAGGACGTCCTAAAGAGAAGTAAGAAAAATACTTGGTAAAAAAGTTTTTTTTTTTAAATGTGAGAGAGAACAAACCTACTGCACTTTTGACTTTCAACTATAAAAATAAGCAAAAAAAAGCGAGAAGCATCATTTTTACAAGGTTATTTGACACAACATAACTCTTTTTTGATGCAAATGTTTCACATGACATCACATTTAATGGCGTATGATGTGACAAGGTGCAACAATATTATGATGTGTTGGCAATGTAGAGCAGAGCAACAAAGTAAATATACTTACGAATATGCAAACGCGTTTTATATGGAGACGTCTTTCCGTTGTACGTAAAATTGTTAGTGTCATAGATAGTAGCGCACTAAGCTATTCCTGGATTAGAGTGCAACTTATAAGCTCCTTTGTAAGTTAACTCTATACCGGGTGTAAGGGACAGCGTCCCGCAAACTGATAGGGGTTGCTCAGTCAACGATACTGAACAACTATCACCAAGATTTTTATTCAGGAAATGAAAAAAAAATTTGCTTTTCCATACAAATTGTCTGATCACGCTGGTCATTTTGTATAAAAAAGTAAATAGTTTTGAGTTCTTTTTTAAAATATTATCTCTGTTTAAAGTTTCAACCAAATTATAATTAATTAAAATTAGAAATTACGTACAGATATTGGTAGCAATAATCCTAATTGACTTTCAATCACCGTTTTATTGTATTTGCAAGGAAACTTAATGAGGCGGAAAATTAGTTAATTATGTAATTAAGCTCTAAAAAGCAACCCTTTACTTAGCAAATCTTATTAAGTAATGATGTTTTTACCAAAAAGATGTAAAATTGGTATAAATGCAGATAACTTTTTTGATGATGTCATATTAATTTGAAGCTTTACTTGGTGAAGTCACTTCAATCCGTTACATTTTCTGATCAAATTTATTTGAATACGATCATGTATCCAAATAAAGTCCAATGTAATCAAGGCCCATCTTGCAAATATGAATTTGTAAGTATTCTTTATTACCTACTTCTTGACAATTTTTTTTACCAAAATCCTTTTTTTATGTAATTTTTGTCAAAATTGTATTTTGTCAAATATAATAAAATTTATTTTATTTTTTTCAGGTTGCAAACTGGATCAAAGCCCATGAAAAATACTTTACGAAGATACCCATTCCAGTGCCGAAACAAAAACCAGCGCCAGTCCCAACAGCCACTGCTTCATTCATCCCAGCCTCCTATTACTTGAAGAGTCCAGGCCCTGTGTATTCCCAGAAAAAACCTGTACCTACTCCAAAAATACCTTCAAGCAGCCAGCAAACACCAGCCAAGGCACACATTAATCGACCAATCCAGTCACACATAGCCAGCGACTCAAAATTTCAATCAAGCATGATATTAAACGATCGACCAATCTACGCAAACATTGGATTTGATAGTCGACCAATCCACTCAAACAAAGGCAGCGATTTAAAACTTCAATCAACCATGATATTGAACGACCGACCAATCTATGCGAACGTGGGATTTGATAGTCGACCAATCCGCTCAAACAAAGGCAGCGACTCAAAACTTCAATCAACCATGATATTGAACGATCGACCAATCTATGCGAACGTGGGATTTGATAGTCGACCAATCCGCTCGAACAAAGGCAGCGACTCAAAACTTCAATCAACCATGATATTGAACGATCGACCAATCTATGCGAACGTGGGATTCGATAGTCGACCAATCGAGTCAAACAGAAGTCTCGACAGTCGAGCAAACCCATCAAACACAGTGACCAATCACCATCAGTTTACGGTTCCTACAGCCGTGGTTCCTCCATACCGAGTAACACCAATGGGTTCTTCGTGTTCATATACTGTTTATACGTATGAAGTACAATTGTAATACTTGTGTAAATTGGTATTGCTAATTTTAATTTAGTTATAAGCTTGTACACCTGTAAATTATTTTAATAAATAAGTTTTTTTTATAATATATCTTTTGTCTTTTGAATTGATTACATCTTACATATTAAATAATTATTAACTAAACAAACAAAAAAAAAAGAGACTCTTTAATTGTATATTTAAACTTACATAAACTTGATTAAAAATGGGAAATTTACCGTGGTTTGGACACTCAATCGAAATGGAAAACCACGGTAAGTTTCCGGTTTTAAAACAAAATATGCAACAATAAATAAATATTGATTTTACAAGCGGTTGTGTACTAAAGATCTGGAGCCGTATTTTTGAATCACTCGAATCTAATTTGCATACGAAAGAGTAACTTTCGCGCGCAAAATTGTATGGAAATCGTATGCAGGTGCTACTTTTTCGTATTCGAATTCGATTCGAGTGATTCAAAAATATGGCTCCTGATCATGATCAGCTCATAAACGTCCGCACCGAGGGGCAGGAGCCTTCGACCACGTCCACAATAGTACGGATTAGTCGACTTCACATAAAACCTTCAAATTTCTTCGTAGACGCGTGCACTGGGCAGTTTTCCTCACAATGTTTTCCTTTATCGTGAAAGCGCCGAATAAACTTACAAATACATAATACATACATACATACATAAAATCACGCCTTTATTCCCAATGGGATAGGCAGAGCAAAAACGACCTAAACAAAGGTCGTTCCGCCACGTCTGACAAGTTTTGAGGGTTATTTTTATTACAGATGATTATGTATATTGCTATAGTGACGGGTTGTCAGCCCGTCGCCTAAATTGCAATACACTGGAATCCTCGAAATCCCATAGCTGGTTTTTACAGCATGCCCGGGAGGAGATGCAGCTGGCACATTCTATGTTTTTTTATCACTCCCAGTATAGCATGGAAGCAACTCCCAGTCCAGCATGCAAGCAACTTACAAATAAAATTCAGAAATCGAAAAACACATTGGTACGGTGATGTGATTCGAACCCCGACACGACATCTTGCTCAGGAGGCAGCGGCCACAAAATAGAGAGGGTACAGAAAGCCCGCTCCGGCCGTTCTCGAAAATAACTACCTAAACTGGCTAGACTAACACACTACGACTCGACACCTTCAAATGGTTCAAAATGTAGAGTTTCAAATATTAGCATATAAGTAGTTTTGTAAGATTTTATACGTTGGTACATAACGGAGAAAAAGAAGCCAAAATTGAAGCCATTCAAAAACCTTGGTTTATAAAGTTATTGGTTCTATGATTCTTTGGGCTTTTGAAAATAAATTTTAAGATTGCAATCAACCAATCAATCTTTTTACGGTTTTTATATACCGGGTGTAAGGGACAGCCACAGAAACTGAGCACAGGCAACAAAACTGAACAACTTTCACCAGGAAGTTATTTCAGGAAATGAAAAAACAAAAGCCTTTTTCATACAAAATTACCACATTGATCAGACAATTTGTATGGAAAAGCCAAAACATTTTTTTCATTTTCCGAATGAATTTCCTAGTGAATGGTTGTTCAGTTTCGTTGGCTGAGCGTTCTTACACCTAGTGCCTTCGATTCTGGCCGCCACATTCTTAACTAATTTTAAGATAACGCTGTCACTTTCTTTACTTTGACATAAGAACAGGATAGCAAATAAATACATGTGTTTGACGTTCCTAATTTGACATAAGCTGCTTTAAATAAGAACCGAGCATAGAGCATGTTCCTTATTTTACGTTAAATAAGCAATCTTATGTCAAATTTATGCAATTTCATGTCAGATTAGGAATGTTAAAGTCATGTGTTTATTTGCTATCCTGTTCTTATGTCAAATAGGTATAAGAAAGTGACAGCGCTACTAAGAATTAGAATTAGTAACTGGACGGCGTGAATCGAGGCCAGTACCTATATTACTTAGGTTATTATTATTAGGATGAACAAGTTGAAAAATAAAACATGTTGTATAAATTGTAGATATTCAATTTTAATTAAGGTTTATAAACAAAATTTTCAGTTCATATGATTTAAGCAAAGTTAGAAATATTTATAGGGAACACTAGAAAATATACAAAATAAAACTTAAAGCTAACTATTTAAGATGACTTAACTAATACTTCGGCACCATAGGAGAAATTCTATGTGGTGGGGCAACAGCGTAAGCTATACTAATATGTTTATGCAAAGGTTTGATCGAAGAGTTGCTATATGCAGCTTGCTTTTGAAAGTGCGTCGGTCCTGCTCGCACTCCATATTGAGAGACAGGGAGGAAACGACAATGAGCTTCAGCATCAGATGTTTGCGACTTTGGAGTGTAGTTGTCCTGTGCTTTTGGCCATCGGGAAAGCTGTGAAAAAGAGAGATAAATATAGTTAAAAAAATAATGCAAAAAATGAAACTTTAGAAAAAATACGGTTAAAAGTACAAGTTAATCCGTAAAAAAAAATTACATTTCAAATTTTAAGGCTAATACCGGGTGAAAGGGAAAGTGTACCAGAAACTGAAATGGGTTGCTCAGTCAACGAAACTGAACAATTTTCACCGGGAAATTCTTTCAGGAAGTGTTTTTTTTGCTTTTCCATGTAAATTTTCTGGTCGAGGTGGTTATTTTGTATAAAAAGGTCATTTTTTTTTAAATCCTTAAAGTACTTCCTGGTGAAAGTTGTTCAGTTTCGTTGACTGAGCAATCCCTATCTGTTTCTGGTACGCTGTCCCTAACACCCGATATACAACACTCTATTTGCAGCTGTCGTAAATGTAAGTAGGTATTTAGAATACGGAAACAGTTTAAACAAAATGTAATTTACCAATGCCAAAACATTTTTCATTAAATTATTAGACAAAAAAAATAAAAAATAAAAAATTAAAAATAACTTACAAAGTCACATCTGCATCTCGATTCTTGATTGTATGAAGACATTTCAAAAATTAAATAAATTACGAATAATAACTATTGTAAAGTAAATAAAATTTGACTTTACTATTCAAAGGCTCTGCTTTTTATGATAAAATATGAATAATGTATGTATTTATGTATCCAGTAAGTAATCGATAATAATGGAATTATAATTACTTAATTAATTTACGATCCGAATAAAGATGTCAATAATTAAATCTAATTACCTTATTGCCAAATTACTCGCCCCATTAAAGAAATTAATTTATAATAAGGTATAGAATAAAACTCTTAAAGATTATTAAAAAAAACAATAAAAAGTAAATCTTTGCTAATTATACATATTATCCTAAATAGTAGAAATTTGACAAAAAAGATATGACGCGAAACCTATTTCACAATGATAATTTGTAGATAATGATAATGATAATTTATTTGCAGTTTAGAATAGAATTCTTCCATGCTGGACTGGGAGTGATAGACAAACATAGAATGTGCCAGCTGCATCTACTCCCGGGCATGCTGTAAAAATCAGCTAAGGGATTCGAGGGTTCCAGTATTGTAATTTAGGCGATGGGCTGACAACCTGTCACTATAGCAATACCTATACATAATATCTGGAATAACCCTCAAAACTTGTCAGACGTGGCGGAATTATCTATGTTTCGATAGTTTCAATCCGCCTACCCCATTAGGGATAAAGGCGTGATTATATGTATGTAGAATAAATTAAGTAAAATTTTTAGTATATAAACATAGAGAAATACCTACCTACATATTTGATTCAGTCACTAATATTTATTTATTCTCTGTCGTATCGTACCTTTTAATTCCCACCATCCCAGACAATGTTAGCGTGTTGATTAAAATAAACTAATTTCTCATAACATATTTGTTGCTACTGAAACGAAATTCTCATCTTTATTTAGTTTAGTCTTATAAATAGCATCAACCACTCATGTTTGGTCAAATAAAATATTTTAAAGTTTCATAAATAAAATGCATTTAAAAGTAATAATGACATTGTCAGTTATCGCATCTAATTATTCAGTTTACTCTGCAGAGGAATTAGTTGTAATGGTGGTAAGTTATTGCATGTTTTTAATAAAATTTATAAACGACGAAGTAATAAAACAGACGCTTTTTCAAAATGTCAAAGTTAAGAACGCCTAAAGCTACAGTCGTACAAGGATCTTTTGGCGCTTGGGTGACATTGACAGCACAGATTACCTAGTATACATAACCTAACGGACATGTATACTAGGTAATCTGTGCTGTCAATGTCACCCAAGCGCCAAAAGATCCTTGTACGACTGTACGGGAAATTTCGAGAGTTTAGTGTTTTGCAATTTAGACAATAGGCTGGTAACCCGTCACTATAGCAAAATATACATAAAATAATCATCTGAAATAACCCTCAAAACTTGTTAGACGTGGCGGTATGACCTTTGGGTCGTTTTCGCTCTGCCTACCCCATTAGGGATAAAAGCGTGATTTTATGTATATTTAGACATATAGTACACATACACATACCCACACACACACAAACGCACACACACGCATGTATGTTAGAGTAAGCAAAGCAACTAGTTAGTAATTACAAATTGTATCATTTCTTGGGGGAAGACCTGCATGGTGACCTATTATATATTACGGGTTATTACAACCTAGTTTAGGCATCAGCCCTCCGCAAAATACAACTGATAACTTTTACTTGTAAATGTAGTGTTAAACTTATTTTGTGGTGAGGAAATAAATATCTTTTTTTTTTTTTTTTATATATGCATCGATATTCTTTTATATTTTTACAGGAACTTATAAGGAACGTCTACGGTCCAAATCTACGCAATGAGGAGGATTTGATCGCTTTCTTTACTGCCAAACTTGGGGACGATGAAGATAGTAACGAACTACTAAACCAAACCACTGAATATCCTCAAGATGTTCTGCCCTTAGCTCGACATCGAAGGCAGATCGTGTATTATAATAATGATTATGATTATGGTAAGAAAGAGTTTTTTCCCACTTTCACCTCAAAAAGAGCACATTTCCCGCCTAAATTCAGTGAGGAAAAGGCCATTTTATTCTTAAGAGAGACCAAGTAGCTTTTTAATTTTATTAAATGAGGCAAAGGTATGTCATTTTTTGACACAACTGGTATCGAAATACAAAACTTTGTTTTTTTTCTTTTTTTTTATTTGGTCTCTTGGGGGTGCGTTCTGAAAATTGATGCAACCTAAAATTTTATTTTGTAGACTATTTTGTTACGTTTTACTGTCTTGTAAAGTATTAAATTTTAATGTTTAAATATATTATTATTGTTGTAATTAATTTGATTTGTATTAAAAAGATAAAATTACATGCTAATTTTAGAATAATTTTACGTCTGCTTAATTTATTTTTTAAGTGTTGTTGCAATTTCCGAACGCAACTTTTCCAATAAAAAAGTAATAATGGCATTTTCTCCTAATTTCACACCTCAATATTTTCTCACTGAAAGTGGGAAAAGTTGTATGTATCACACGAGAGCGAATTAATTTACATCTCGTGCTTTGAATCCTTCGGTGAGCTCAGGATACTATTTTTTAATCACTCGCTACGCTCGTGATTCAATTTTAGTATCCTTCGCTACCTCAGGATTCAAAATCAGCACTCGCAGTAAAAACGAACTTCCCTCTCTTGTTGAACAAATAACTATTATTGTTTCGTTTTCAAATCGTGAGTGTGGCAAATAGGTAGGGTCCAACAGTGGGCAGTTAGGGTTTGTTTTTTTCAACGATTTTAGAGGACTTTTGTACGATGAGTACATGCCAGCCCTATTGATCCCTATAAACGCTAGTTCACTCTAATATAAGGTTTAGGTTGGGTTTGCCTGTGCAGAGCGCTTCTGTTCAAATGCTCTGAATAGTTGGTAAATTTCGACAATCTAAACTTATAAAATCGTTTGTCCTTACTGACTGACTGACTGACTGACTGACTGATTCATCAACGCAGAGCCTAAACTACTAAAGTTAGAATCATTAAACTTAGAGAGCAAGTTCCTCTTATAACGTAACCTCCCACTAAGAAAGGATTTCCGGATATTCCCTCCCTAAACGGGTAAAAAGGGGGGCTGAAGTTTGTATGAAAGTCCGTCAATTTTGAAGGTAGGATCTTCAAATTTTGTAATTAGGCTAATGATTAAAAAATAATTTATACGTGTTTCAGCATTTTTGCATTTTTTACCCCTAAGAGGGTTAAATAGGGGATGGAAGTTTGTATGGAAATTCCGTCAATTTTGATGGCAGGATCTTCCAATTTTGTTTTTGGGCTAAAGATTTAAAAATAATGAACACATGTTTCAGCGTTTTTGTATTTTCCACCCCTAAGGGGGTTAAATAGGGGATGGAAGTTTGTATTGAAATTCCGTCAATTTTAAAGGTAGGAACAGCGCGGGAACTCAATCCCACGGGAAAACTCTTAGCTGCGGGTGAAACCGCGGGGCGGAAAGCTAGTCTCTAATAAATTTGGGTAGGTAAGTAATGCCTGGAAGTTTAGGGCTAGTTTATAAGATAGTATTTGACTTTTTTCTTCCGGGCATGCTGTAAAAATCAGCTAAAGGATTAATTATGAGAGTTTCAGTATTGTAGTTAAGGCGATGGGCTGACAACCTGTCACTATAGCAATATATACAGATCCACCTGGAATAACCCTCAAAATTTGTCAGACGTGGCGGAGCGATCTTTAGGTCGTTTACACTATGCCTACCCCATTAGGGATAAAGGCGTGATTATTTGTATGTATGTATGTATTTGACTGCCGTGAAACCTGGTGTCAGAGTTTTTAAACCCTCCGAAGCATGGAATTCTTTTCATACTTGATAAATTAACAAATATCAACTTTGTGCTTCCCCCCTTGGGAATCGAACCCAGGTATCCCGGATCGGAAGCCCATGGCTCAGATTACTCTAAATGCCAGGGCCTCAAGGATACGTATACAATTTTTGGGTGACATGTGCCTCAAAGTTGGTGAGTAAAAGGTTTTGAAATTGAAAATCATTTTTTATTCTTTTCAGAGGAATACAAGCAGCCTACCGAAAAATCAACTGAATATCCAGGACCGATACAAAAGCTAGAAAAACTTATGCGCAGAATACCCAAGGCGCCTAACCATCCATTGGACCCTAATATTGTACATCTTATGAAAATGATGCACAGCGATAGTTTTGAAAGATTTTTAACACCAAATAGATCTAGGAATAAATTCAGCCTTACTGATTTATTACGGAGGGTGCTGCAGCAAAATGACTAAAATGAACCATAGTGAAGAGCGGGTTGGGTGGGTACTGGCCTCAATTCACGCCGTCCAGTTACTAATTCTAATTCTTAGTAGCGCTGTCACTTTCTTAACTTTGACATAAGAACAGGATAGCAAACAAATACGTGAGTTTGACATTTCTTATCTGACATAAGACTGCTTAAATTAAGTAAAATTAGTGAGCACACTCTATGGTCATTCCTTATTTAAAGCGCCGTACGTCAAATTAAGAATGTCAAAGTCACGTGTTTGTTTGCTATCCTTTTCTTATGTCAAATTTAAGAAAGTGACAGCGCTACTAAGAATTAGAATTAGTAATAGTGCGTCCTGAATTAGCCCCACTATCGTAATATATCTTCAGATAGTGTTCTGTAGTTACTTATTATTTTTATTTTCTTTACTTTTATTTATCTATTCTTTTAAAAGAAGGTAATACTCTACCATACGGGCCTTAACCAAGTATGGCAAAAGGTTCTGAGTTGGAAGTGATTGTTGATGAAGTTAAAAACTTGCGTGTGATGCGGCATGTGTTGAGGATTGTGGCTTTCTGTAAGGTGTATTATCAGGTTCCTTCCATGCTGGACTGGGAGTGAGAGAAAAACATAGAATGTGCTAGCTGCATATCCTCCCGGGCATGCTGTTGAAGTCAGCTAAGTAAGGGATTCGAGGGTTTCAGTATTGTAATTTAGGCGATGGGCTGACAACCTGTCACTATAGCAATATACAGATCCATCTGGAATAACCCTCAAAACTTGTCAGACGTGGCGGAATCACCTTTGTTTGGGTCGTTGACGCTCTGCCTACCCCATTAGGGATACAGGCGTGATTTTATGTATGTATGTATGTAAGAAAATAATAAATTCAACTCGGGCCATGCACCTCGGGCAGGATTCGAACCTGCGCCTCTTCCTTCTTATTTATATGAAATAAAAAAATAGCATTTGTGAGTGCTAAAATATCCTCAAAAATAATACTGTGCTGTTTACTTATTTTTTAAGCTTTCATATCCTCAGCATGTCCAAATAATAATACTCCTGCTTTAATATTTTTATAATACAAATCTCAAATAAAATTATCGCCGTCCCTTTCTGCTCTCTCATTATAGAAAATGACAGGTATTGACTTAATATTAGTGACTTATTTTAATAAATTCGTGTTATTTGCAACGCCGAATTGCCACTGGTTAAGTATATCAAGAAAGGTCTAATAACCAAACCAGCAAATCCTTCATGTCTCTTCGCTCAATTAAAGGCCTCTGTTCCCGTGGGCTTCATTTATGTCCATTAGCTTGTGTCTATGCCTCTGACATTGGCCTCGATTCGGCGTTGCGAACGACTTCTAAAATAAATCCATTACTGTGCTTAGCGAGTGTAGACTTAATTTCAATCCTTTCAGGTAGAATTCGTATAAAATATTAAATAGCCCATAGGTAGAAAACAGGTTTCAATTTTTTTTTGAGTATGGACTTCATCATTAGCTTACTTATTATGCGTGTCCCTACAGAGCATACTCTGGAAAAAGGGCGTTTGGGCCTTTATCAATCACGTGGGCCCAGTAAAAATTGGTTGACTTCACACAAAACCTTCATATTTCTTATTTGACGAGATGTTTCCTGACGATGATAGTAAAAACGCCGAAGAAAGGTATGGAGTATGGACTTGTTTTAGTTAAAACGTGTTCATACCAAATCGATACCCTTGCCTAGGACTTAGTAATTGACGGAAGGGTCAGTGAAATTAGAAGCAATAGAACTGTTTCTGCCAATATAGGCTTTAAATACGTACGGATATGGTTGAAAATCCTTAAAGGCTTTTGTGAGGAATCCTCAATGGTAACGCAAAGTGACCTTTATATGGTGGATGGTTCTATTCACTACTAAGCTTCAGTGGCCAGAAGGTCTATTCGTCGAATTAGGTGGTAGGTATTATAAGGATATTATTATAAAAAATTAAATAAAAAGTGAACCGTGTACTTGAAAATGGGGTAGGCAGAGCGTCAACGACCCAAACAAAGGTCGTTACGCCTCGTCTGACAAGTTTCGGAGGTTATTTAAGATAGATCTGTATATTACAATAGTGACAGATTGTCAGCCCATTGACTAAATTACTATATACTGAAACCCTCGAATTCCTTAGCTGGTTTTTACAGCATGCCCGGGAGGAGATGCAGCTGGCACATTCTATGTTTTCTATTGCTCCCAGTCCAGCATGGAAGATTATTAAAAATAGAAGAAAGAATTAAAAAATGGTACTTATGTATCAATAGATTAGAGTTGTGACTGTATTTAATTTTTAAATTATGACCTTTTCAAACTGTCCCGAATTCCTTCACGGCACATAATTAAAAGCTTACTCTCATAATGGCGGTCATTAATGTTCATTAACGTAAATGACGTCATCATCGAGCTAATGACGTGTACGTTGCAACTGATGAGGAATAATAAAGGATACGTTAAGCCACTACCTACTAAGGCTCGTATTTATAAAGCGATCTCAAGATTGAGAGAAATATTGAGTGCGGATTTGACAGGTAATTTTGTACTGGAATGACATTTCTGATACGAACTCAAACTCGCTGTCACTCTTGAGAGCTGATTATAAATACGGGCCTAAGGCCCATGTGTTACCGGGTCAAAGTAGGAGCATCTTATGGGCGTTTTCCACTAGACGGCACGTTCACGGCAACGGCAACGTTAGGTACGTGATCATCGTCGATACCGTGGAAGAGATAATATGAAAATCAATGATATTGTATGGTACGCTTTTCCACTTGTCGGCACAGAAACGGCACGGCAACAGAAAAAAAAAACACGATCACACTCATAGGCCCGTATTTATAATCAGCTGCCAAGAGTGACAGCGAGTTTGAGTTTGTATCAGAAATGTCAGTTCAGTACAAAACGGCCTGTCAAATCCATACTTAATATTGCTCTCAATCTTGAGATCGCTTTATAAATACGCCCCCACTAGGATTTTCTGTATCGGGGTGCCATGGACATACACAGAAACAACCACAAAGAACACCTAGACCCGGAAACGGACATTTAAATTCATCATTCAAATGTCTGCCCCGGCCGGGAATCGAACTCGGGACCCTCTGCGTAGCAGGCAGATACACTGCCAACTAGGCTGTGGGGGCCGTCAAAACGAACGGCATTGATTCCTATAGGAATACCTGTGTTGTCGCCTTCCTGCCAAACTGCATTTAGTATATGATTAGCGTGTGTGTATGAATGAATTGAACTAGGCGGATGGTATCGTGACGATATCGTTATCGTGTCTTTACCGTGCCGTGACCGTACGGTCTAGTGAAAAAACAGCCAATTTCTACTTGCGGATGTTATTAAATCCGCCTGAGCAATAAGGATATGTCCATTGTCCCCTCCTTAATTTTTTCTGTATTTTTTATATTTTTATTTTATCTCGAATGTTTCTTGAGGTTTTTTTTTTAGTTTTAGGTATAGGTTCACATTCACACCCAAGAGTTTGGTCGGCAAACTCCCTGTATATAATTTATAATAAACCTTAGAATAATACACATTTCAATTAAAAATCAAGCCTACAATTAATGAAATTAAGGAAAGGAAACACACACAATTATTTCCGCATTAAAGCTAATTAAATCTTTGAGGTCTAATCACGGATTTAAGGTCAGAATATCAAAAGGATCCTGTGGTCAACGGAACGTGAAAGTCTAAAACCATGTCAGGGAGCCATGGAGGCGCAAACCGTCCCATATGTTGTCTTACGACTATGATCCAAGTTACAAGATGTAACGGGAAAATATAAATATAAAACAACTTTCAAATATAGCAACATGTGATTTTTGCGTTAGAAAACGAAATTAGAAGCTTGCTTTTAGCTATTTGGATAGCTATAAGTAAGGGCTTATGTCCAGCAATATAAACTCATGAGTTTTGATGATATCATGATATAGACGATGTGTCACTTGCGTACAATTAGTTAAATGTAGTGTAGTAACTATAGTGAACAAGAAAAAAGTGTATTCACCTTAATAGTGACAATAAGAAAAGTGTTAATGGACACATTCTTAGAATTACTCTACCTAGCAAATTAAGTCAGAATTAAGTTACTCATTAGCCTTAGTAGGCTAGATCGTAATGTTAAATTTTGTTACCTCCATATTTACTAGGTACATCATTAAAAAAAACTTGCGTACAAATCACGTCACAGTCTAATGAACAAAATATCTATAAAATCATCTGTTCTTGGATTTATATTATATAAATAGTTCAGCCAACAACAATCTACACACATTTTTATACAAGTTTAAGCAGGGTTTCCAGTACGCAAGTAACTTGTGCAAAAGTTGTAGGTCAGTTAAATGTAAGTTACGCAATGGAAACTTCAACATGCATGCATGCTGCAAGTAACACGCGCAATTAGTGCTTGTAAGATCACGCCTGTAAAAACTTGTATGATAGTTGCAAAATAAAGTTTTTAATGTAAGTAACTTTTACGCCAGTGTGACGTCATACTTGGGTGTAATTACTTACATAATGGAAACCGATTCAAACACAATACGGCCCGTATTTATAATCAGCTCTCAAGAGTGACAGCGAGTTTGAGATCGTATCAGAAATGTCATTTCAGTACAAAACGACCTGTCAAATTTATACTTAACAATGCTCTCAATCTTGAGATCGCTTTATAAATACGAACCTATGAAATCACATCGATTGAACAGGGGATTATTCTTTTCCTATAGATTAGACCAAACGTCAAAAACCTTCCAAGCGAAAAGTTTTCCGACCCTTTTCAGCAAAATTGACTATTTAAACAGAGTTTATGCATAGGGTCTACCGTCTATATAAAATGACAAGGATTCTTATCAGGTTATATGAACTAAAATAAATTAGTAAAAATGTAAAAACGTATTTAAAGAGCAGTAATTTATTCATAATGATAGAGATTTTTCGTAGCGTTTTGTCAAAATGTGGAAAACGCCTATTTTTAGCTTATCATTCACGGCAAAAAATGTTATACTGTTCACGATATTAATATTGATTTTTCAGTATACAAAATAGCAAGAAATTATTCCATGAGCATAACAAAAACTTCTTAAAACATAATGGGGTGGGATGGGATCTACCTCCTAGTGGTCCACCCCGGGCAACGGCAACACAGGTTTGCCTGTGAATAAGTCCGGCTGAATGATCCCAACAAAGCGGTGGTAGGCTCCGCAAGGGGCCGCCTGGCTCGCGACCACCCGACCACCGGATTCCGGCGTCAAACAGTTTTCTGTGTTCCGTCGGTGCGTGAGAATTCCAGTGCCTTAACAGGCGTCTTCTGGGTTAGCTCGCTCCATCGTCGACTCTGTCACGGTCATCGCTGACCTTTGTGTCAAGAGTCAAGAGCTAACCCATTCTAATTAAAAAAAAACGTCTGTCGTCAAAATCCTGAAGCACTAATAAAATGGAACCGGCACTCAAGTTTAACTATTGCTCTCAAAGTGATGAGCTAAATCAGCAATCGCTTGGACGTGACGTCATAACCTTACGGAGAAGTGTCATAAAGTTTTTCATAGTCACCTCAGCTAGCGTCTGAGAGTAGCATTAGAATAGTGCTAAAACTTGACAATGTTATGCACGTAGAATAAATGCATGAATTTTAAAGATAGTGCTAAAAGAGTGTATAGGTATCTAATCAGTTCTTTATTTTCTCCAAAGGGTTATAGGTAACAAAATAAGTTTATTTTGATGTCATCGTCTAAAAAAATTAACAAAGCTATACAGAGTCATAGTAAAAATTCACATTCAAACACATTTACTTTCCACATCATACATAACTTCCATGCTGGACTGGGAGTAATAGAAAAACATAGAATGTGCCCGCTGCATTTCCTCCCGGGCACGCTGTAAAAACCAGCTAAAGGATTCGAGGGTTTTAGTGTATTGCGATTTAGGCGATGGGCTGACAACTCGTCACTATAGAAATATACATAATTATCTGTAATAACCCTCAAAATTTGTCAGACGTGGCGGAACGACCTTTGTTTAGGTCAATTTTGCTCTGCTTACCCCGTTAGGGATGAAGGCGTGATACCCTAGCCTAATGTTTATGATGTTACGAATTATTATGGGCCATTCAGTAGCCTGAAATAAAGACATTTAAATTATTTTTTTAATAGCTATACTTGTGTTTAATTAAACCACCCGTGTGAAACCGTTGGCATTCTTCAACGTAAATATCACTATGTTTTTCACACGAAAAAAATACAAAGAAAACGATTACAATATCAGAAAAAATAAATCAAAGAGTACTAACTCACGATAATGGTAATATTTCTCGCAAAGTAATAAACAACTAGTAACAACAATAGTAAGCATTATCGACTCTATTGTATACCAATAGTTAACCAATTTGCGGGCTGAATGTTTGCCAATATTTTCTCCCTTTAAGCCTGCGATCTTGGTTGCCAGGAATGGATTTTCGAGTTACTGATGCAGTATTTGATACCCTTGTGGAGTAACCCTCCTTACCGATGGCGAAGACCCAAGCCAGAAGCGCGTAAAAGATTATACTTTTATTATTAGACCTCTGATCTATACAGGGTGTTAATTTGTGTGTAAAATGTCATAGCTTAAGGGGTGTTTCAGTAGGTAACGTATAAGGAGCCCATAAAAAAAAAAACCAACTCAAAAAATCAAATAACCAAAAGCCGGTATTTATTATGATTCCAAGAGCTGTGCCTACCTCTCATGCTATAACCGAGCGCGCGCGAGTTCGATGCGACTCACGCGTCCCGCGGTATTGGTTATACCACGAGAGGTAGGCGCAGCTCCGGGAATCATCATAAATACCTACCGACTTTAATTTTTTTGATTTTTTGAGTTGGATTTTTAAAATATTTTTATGGGCTCCTTTAACGTTTCTGAAACACCCCCTAAGCTATGGCACGAAATTAAATTAACACCCTATATAAATTCTAGGGAATTAGTGAGTAGTTTGCACGCAATTGTTATTAACGGAAAACAAAATTTGATTTAGTGGCTTCCACAAATCTCAATGGTCTCGTCTAGGAAATCGATTTCCCTCCAAAGTGTCCTTCTTATCCCTAAAGTTAATATATACTTTTCTCTTTATCTTGATATCCAGATATTAAATCAAATTTTAAACTTAGTTACTGGTCAACTAGTTACCTAATTTCAAATCGCATATTGGATGGGATGGGATCTACCTCCTAGTGGTCCACCCCAGGCAACAGCAATACAGGCTTGCCTGTGAATAAGTCCGGCTGAATGATCCCAACAAAGCGGTGGTAGGCTCCGCAAGGGGCCGCCTGGCTCGCGACCACCCCTCTCACCGGAGTCTGGAGCCAAACAGTTTGCTGTGTTCCTACGGTGCGTGAGGATGCCAGTGCCAACAGGCATCTTCTGGGTGAGCTCGCTCCATCGTCGACTCTGACACGGTCATCCCTGACCTAGTGTCTAGAGTCAATAGCAAACCCATTTCGAATAAAAAATATTTATATATCGTAGGTCTCGAAATGTGAACTAATTTACAATGCCCTTTTTATAATACCGTATTGAATCATCCCACCTTACCGGGATAGTTAGTTTCGCCATCTGCTAAGGCGTTTACTGTAAATAACAGCAGAGTACCCGCAAATTTATGGCGGCTTTGTATCAAGAGCGTAATGCCTATTTAATGATATTGATTCTTCTACAGTCTCGGAGATAAATTCTGTACAATATAGGGTGGGAATAGGATTTGTTTCAAGGAAGATTTGTGCATTATACTTTGTCTTAGAGTACATTTTATTGTTAAAAATACAGAGAGATTTGTTTTGTATGGAAAGTCCAATATTTTTGCAGTAGTTTAATTCAATAGAAAAAGTTGTTCTGTTTTAATATCGTAACAAGCCCTTAAAAAAAAATTGTGAATGAAAAATCTCACTGTAATTAGCAATTTGCCTGAAATTTTATTTGCTAAGAATAAGATATAGTTTTGAGAAACTAAATTACTCTTAATAATTTGTGAAAATACTGTATTAATCTCGATAAAATCTAATTAATTTATCTAGTATTTTACAAATAGTACCCGTAGATTTAAAATTGAGAGCTAGATTGTTTGCTGAGAAGTAAATTATGACTGAAAAATATATTGAAATTTTGTCAAAATTACTAAAAGCTGAGTAACATAAGCAACTTTTTAACGCGGGAAAATATCTGATTCCTACGGGAAAACTCATTAAACCAATAGTATTTCCAACTCGGTGCCAGAAAAACCTACGTCAAAGTTTCATGTCGTCAAAAACACATTTCAAAAATAAATTATACGTGTTGGCAAATTAGTTAAGTTACTAAATCTACTATTTCAATGGCCTCGATTCACGCCGTCCAGTTACTAATTCTAATTCTTAGTAGCGCTGTCACTTTCTTATATTTGACATAAGAACAGGATAGCAAATATACACATGACATTGACATTCCTAGTCTGACATAAGACTGCTTAAATTACGTAAAATTAGTGAGCACGCTCTATGGTCATTCCTTATTTAAAGCGCCGTACGTCAAATTAGGAATGTCAATGTCACGTGTTTGTTTGCTATCCTGTTCTTATGTCAAACTTAAGAAAGTGACAGCGCTACTAAGAATTAGAATTAGTAATAGTGCGTCCTGAATTAGCACCAATATGTTGTTATATCTAATAAGCACATAGGAGAAATAAAACACATAAAACTAATTTTAGAAACAAGATTTTTGATCTAAAGACATGACACTTTGACGTTGTTTTTTCTAGCCCCGAGTTGGAAATACTATAAGCTGTCAGCAAATCATCATCATCTTATAGTAGACGGACTATAATCGTTCTCAGTCTAACTTGGAACATTTACAATAAAACTGTAAATAAACCAACAACTGTTTACAGGAATTTCAAACAAAACGGTCAATACTCTCAGTTACAAATCCGCCAAATTGAATCATTCACAAAAGAGCATCTCCTAAAACAGAATACTAAGGCTCGTATTTATAAAGCGATCTCAAGATTAAGAGCAATATTAAGTATGGATTTGACAAGTCGTTTTGTACTGAAATGACATTTCTGATACGAACTCAAATTCGCTGTCACTCTTGAGTGCTGATTATAAATACGGGCCTAAAACTCGGCCAAATTCAATTGTTGACAAAACTGCTTACAATGGGGACAAATTTGATTCCAGATTCAAAGAAACAATCAACAGTTACTTGTTGAAAAGGGAACGGCTGTATTTATGTTGAAGTGTGCATTATTTTTCTATAAAAGTGTATGTAGGCAGGTAGGTATATGAAATAAAAGTGAATTTATAATGTTATGAAAAATTTATTTAAAAAATACACAGTTTGACATGAAAATATTTACAAACTAATAAATTACTAAGTTTACACCTTTACAATTAAATCTAGAAAAAATGAAAGAAACAAGTAGCATTCATTATAAATAGGTAGAACACAAATAGGAAGGTTTTATAGGTACCAATGACTGTGCATATGGCATCCTCCTATGTGCGATATCAGAGTCTGGAATCATAATCTGGTTGTTCATGGGTATAAAATGTGGAGGTGTTTGGTAGATTACAGGTACTGTTGAATGAAAATGGTGGTTCATTGGTAAAGTAGGTTGGATAGGTGGGTTGTTCATTGGCAAAGTTGGTTGGATAGGTGGGTTGTTCATTGGCAAAGTTGGTTGTATTGGCCGATTCTCCATCTGGATTGGTCTCCTCCTTACACGTAGTTGCACTGGTGGACTGTTCCTCAGCATCCTTGATTGGGTTCGTTGAGTCTTCATCATTTCGTTCAGTGGGTTGATAAGCGGCAGGTAGTTTGGTCGGGTAGGGCGATTCTTCATCGGTGGAACTGGTTGCTTAGTAACCTCCGTTGGTGGATTGTTCAGCTTGACAAGTCGCACTGGTTTAACCATCGGCATGGCTTCGTCCGTCGGTGGATTGTTCAGCTTGACAAGCCGCACTGGCTTGACCATCGGCACGCTTGGTTGGAATGGCTGATGATACCAGGTCGGTTGGACCGTTGGGTAAGCAGCAGCTAATCTTGGCACAGGTTTACTGTGACTGTACCAGACACAAACTGGCATAACTCTCACAGTGCAGTGATAAGCTGGGATCAGCTGGGCGTTGGCTGGAAGAACCAGGACAGGATTGGACACTGGTGCTGGTGGTGGTTTAGGGAAGTATTTCTCGTTCTCAATGAGCCAACGGGCCACCTGTAATAGAAAGATAGAAAATAATTTGAAATTATAGAAATGCAATGTAAAAATGGTAATACACCTGATTGGGATCCTTTGATGGGATCTGTTGAAACTTTTAAAATTTAAAAACATTCAATTTAAAGAGAATCAAGGACCAACCAAAAGTAAAAAAAATGCATGTATATTTCTTGGGTATTATACTTTGAAGGGTTTTTCTGAAAAAAGTAGTGCTCAGCTCTATTCATAACAAGCTTTCAGTCGAATAAAATGGATGTAGAAATATTTAAAAAAAACCTTACCCATTCGCAATTGCAGCGCAGTTCTTGATCGAAATTTTCTTGATACATTTTTAACTTTAAACCAAGTTGGTAAATGGTATGAAAGATATACTCAAAGATGTACTTGATCAGTCAAAACTTGAGTTTAGAATGATGTCACGAAAAAAGGGTTCGTATTTATAAGTGAAAACGAATATTAATCACACACTAATGAGGGTAAGTGTATTAAGTGCCTAAATAATAAACGTAATTAAATTGTGTAATTGAAGTTGCATTCACCCCTTTTATTTTTTAATGGTTCCTTAATTAGTGTCTTTAGATCATAAATAGATGGTGTCAATAATATCATTAAAACTACTAACCTTGCAGATAGTGCAAGTAATTAGATAATTACTTTTTGGAAGTATTTGGCATGTCGTTCTAAAACTGATTTTATTCTTTTGTTTGAGACAGTACCTATTTATGTTTAATTTTCTTTAAATAAATTCAAATAAATTAAAAGCTACAATCATCTAATCCGCTTGTTTCCTACTTGTCAAATCAGCAACTTTTTATGAAATGTCAAAAACGCTTATTTGTATAAAAATCGCGAGGTATGACGTCACTCCTCGATGACTCCTCTTGGACTCCTCATAAATACGTGACTACTCAAATCAACAACTTTTATATTTTTAACTCGATTATTAAATATAATTGAGCATTTTTTTAAAAATGATGAATGAGCCCCACATTATTTTACCCATCAGTTTTAAGTATGAACGTTTTGAATTTTTTTTAGTCACCAGGAAACTAGCCTATTGTAAGAATCAAAAGAAAACTACATAATTTCTAGCACGTACGTACAATGTTTGAAATTATTAAAAGTTCAGTCTTACCTATGTAAAACTCAATTATCTCCTTTATTTCCACTATTTAATTACTAAAATATTCAAAAGTAATATAAACCCAACTTCATTTCCATTTTCATTATGCTATCTCTATACAGATATCAGCACAGGTTAAACCCCTATTGAATACAAACATTCTATAATCCAGCCTATCTGAGATCAGTGGATTTTACATTTTCAATTCAAACGTTCTATACTTAGTACAGGGTCTGATCGTTGTCATGGCAACTGCACGTGTTGCCGCAGCCGTGAGACGTGGTGTAAGGGACAAGCGATATATGCATAGAAGATAGAATAATGCTCTTACTGCTTCTGTGATTTAGTGGTTTGAGCTATGGGATTCCGATTCGGATGTCGTGGTTTCGATCCGCACAGGGAGAACACTAAAAATTGGTATTTGTCTTTATCAGTTTTGTAAGTTTTTCCAGGCTGAATCTCTTGATTGCAAAATTAAATATTGCTGATTATGATACAGAGAATTTTTAAATTCAAAAGTTGATCACAATACGGTTACTAGGCATGTTGACTAGGTGGCTAAAAAATTCAAAACGTTTATACCTTAAAACTGATGGCTAAAATACTGTGGATCTCAATCATCATTTAAAAACAAATGTATATTTAGATTTAATAATCAAGTTAAAAATATAGAAGTTATTGACTTAAGTAGTCAATATTTACAAGCCAGTGACCTCATAAGCCTGTATTTTAATACAAAAAATCGTTTTTGACATTTCATAAAAAGTTGCTGATTTGACTAGTAGTCAAATAGCGGCTTTTACGATATTTTTGGAAAGACGGAGAGAGAGAGTAGGTAAGATTTGCGTGCTATGTTTGCTTTTTAATTAAACCAAGTAATTTTAACTTTATTTATGCTGAAGAACAAACGCTAACATTTCATGGGTTGCACCAAACTGCTGTTCAGCAGGGTTTGAAATAAAACTAGTTTCTCAGTTTGAAATGACTTCGCAACTTGTAATTTGCAGGAGCAACTGAGTTCGCTCGTCTTTTTTAACTCGTTATCTGTTGACCTCTAACTGCGGTAGCAATGGTAGTTACGTAATAGAGAAGAAGAGAATTAAATTAAATTCAAATCATCATATTCCTTGCCTTTTTTCCGTATTTTACGGGGTCGGTACCTACCTAATTTAGGGGATTGAACGAGGGTGGTTTTTACACAGAGCGACTGCCATCTGACCTCCGCAACCCAGAAGGGAAATCAGACCCAATCCTAGATTAGGTTACACACAACCTTTGAATTTCTTCGTAGGTGTGCAGGTTTCCTTCACCGTAAAAGCGCCGAATAAACGTACATATGAAATTCGAAATCCGAAAAACTCATTGGTAAATGGTGGGATTCGAACCACGACCTCCTACACAGAAGGCCGCGGTCCTATCTACTACACCATCCGGGCTATAATTAAATTAAATTCAAATTTTAACAATCTAGCATAAAAAACAGGTACCTATATAAAGTCGTCGACAAACAAACAATGACAATACACGTGTGAAACTGAGGCTGAGTAAAACTTTCACCACAGAGTATATAATAACACAAGCGTTTGTTCCCTCTACCGTGAGATGAGAACAATAAAAACAACGTTTACAACTGAAACTGTTAAATAATGCAAACATTTTGCTATGTTTTGAAATTAACAAAGTTTTGGGATTTGGACAAAAAGGCCTAAAAATTCTAAAAACTTATACTAACTCATTTTGTAATTATGTATGCGAAATTTTATTAGTTTCAGTCGAATTTTGCATAAGTACTTCTCGATTTTGGTTTTCGTAAAATATTTTAATTCCACAGAAATTTCTTTAACACTTTTGCGGTGTTATTTCAAATACTTACTGCCTGCTTACCCCTGTGTTGTGCCGGGTTAGAATAGCATCACCCCATAACTTCCTGCGGGTGTCGTAAAAGGCGACTAAGGGATAAATCCAGGGAATGGGCAGCAGCGTTCCCTGTGAATGGAAAACTTCTACTGCGCTCACCAACCCGCCTGCCAAGCGTGGTGAGTATGGCATATGCTCCCAATTTTGGAGAGGCCCATATGTCCAGCAGTTGACTGTTGTGGCTGATGATGATGACTACCTGCTTACAAACTATGAAGAGTTTACTACCGATCCTATCTGAAACCAATCTCAGCAATTTTTCAGACATCGAAAACGGTTTTTAGTAAGCCGATAATGCTCTGTCTAACCCGTTAGGGTTCATGTGTACCATTTTCTGTTCACGTTTTTTCAAAGAAAAAAAAGCTAAGTATCCTAGGTATTTCAAACAATTCGTTACCGATTAAAATAATAAATCAATTTTTTTTACAACATGTATGTTTTTATCGGGTCACTTAAATACATCATATCCAAGGTCAAAGGATATCTATTATAGTGATGTACTTGTACTTAACAAATATCTAGTACTACCTATCATTAAATTCTTATTATTCCATAGCGAGCACATAATATTTAATTCGCATATTTCGTAAAGTCATTTTAGTACCTATTTACTATAGACGATGTTTTTGTAATGATTCATTCTCATATTTTAAATCATTTAGTATAAGCTTGATCAAAAAAAAAATATAATATCGATAAATCGACTGAAAAATCTTTAATCATATTCCGGAGAATATAGAAAATGTATGTGTTACATCACTAACCAATAACTTTACTAGAATTTATAAGAAAAAAATTCAATGCGAATTAATTATTATTTCAGTCTACCAAAAACAACTAGCAAATATGGGGCGTCAAGCAATTTTTTTGATTCTTGTTTTCTTGTGCATATCATGTACGGTAGTTATAGGTCAGATGGATTATTCTGGTAAGCTCAAAATTCTTTTATAAGGTTGAAAATGTTATTTCTTCCACATAAATATAACATACCCTTAAAATAATTATATAATAATTAGCAGTAGACTTCTTGACGTATTGTGAGACAAGTTTGCTCATCCAAAACCTAACCGCTTGAATTTAGATAAAATATTTGATGCACTAACTAACAAATATTTGGCCCTCCCATACAAAATAACTGAAGACGCTGACACTATTTGTATGAGACGACCATTTTTTTTTACATATTACGACCTATGTTCCTTGGGGAAAGTTCAATTTCATGGGCAGGATCATACTCTGAAGTATGATCAGTATTTTTTTTACTGCTTGTATAATTAGAATAATAATAATTATGGACGATATTTTTATAGATCTTATTGAAGCAGATGACGCGAGAAACGCGGACAATGGAATATACCCTGCCCATCTTCATCATCATAGACATAGACATAGAGACATAGTAGAAATCCCAGTGTATGTACCATATTATGGAGTACCACAGTACCCTTTTCAATACCAAAACCCATTACCAGGAAATTGCTACAATAATATTTGTGGGTAGAAACTAAAGCTCTGTTTTTTTTTTTCAAAATTATACGATATGTAATAGCGTCATTTAATTAAAGACAAATTTTTCAAAATCAAAAATGTACTGTTTGATTTACTAAATTCCCACGACACGAAGTCTCCGTGAACAGTTTTTCATACACAAGCTCTATGTGTATCTTCTTCTTCTTCTATCGAGTCGACGGCAAGTCAAACCCCATCTTAAATTACTCTAGCCCAGTAGTCGGCAACTCTCACCGCATCTCCTGTGGCTTGCATTAATTGCTCTCTCGTGCAGGTGGTAGGGCACAAAGAGCACGATATTAGGTGGGCCATGGTTTGTGGGTCAACTCCGCATTTCCACCGAAGGTCGGGGTCACGTGTGAATCCCCACATGAAGCGGTTATCCTTGGTCCGGCCGACTTGAGCTCGGAGCCTGTTTAGAGACTTCCAAGTCGGCCTCGCCAGATTGTGTCCAGGCGGGAGATTTTCCGACAGCGGCACAAATGAAACTAATGGGCGCTTTTCCACTAGACGGCACGTCAACGGCAACGGCGACGGCACGGTACCGTCAACGATATCGTAGGTGAGATAATGTATGAAAATCAATTAAGTTATATGACACGCTTTTCCACTTGCCGGCACGGCATGTCATCGATTCCCATAGATATTGTCACGTGATCGTCGCCGTGCCGTCGCCGTTGCCGTTGACGTGACGTCTAGTGGAAAGGCGCCCATTCCCTTCGTCAAATTACAAACATTGCGCAGGTCATATTTTTTTAGAACTGTAATATTTCTAAGAAATAATGTAAGTGAGGAGACTGATCTTGTTGTTTTAAGATTTTTTTTCAAAAATTAACGCATTTTTTTTGTATTTAAATAATTTAAATACAATTAAAAGAATAAATATTTTTATACCAACCTCTATATAGATCTTAGGTGCAATAAATGTAAGAAATAATTAGCCCGTGTGGTGCCGGGTTAGAATAGCACCACCCCATAATTTCATGCGGGTATCGTAAAAGGCGACTAAGTGATAAATCCAAGGGCGCTTTTCCACTAGACGGCACGTCAACGGCAACGGCGACGGCACGGTACCGTCGACGATATCGTAGGTGAGATAATGTATGAAAATCAATGAAATTATATGACACGCTTTTCCACTTGACGGCACGGCACCGTCACGGCATGTCATCGATTCCCATAGATATTGTCACGTGATCGTCGCCGTGCCGTCGCCGTTGCCGTTGACGTGACGTCTCTAGTGGAAAAGCGCCTGTGAATGGAACACTTCTGTCACACCGCCTGCCAAGCGTGGTGAGTATGGCATATACCCCCAATTTTGGGGAGGCCCATGTCCAGCAGTGGACTGTTGTGGCTGATGATGATGAAGATGATTAAGGGCAAACAAAAATTGAATCGTCGTTCTGCATTTCACTCTTACAACATCATACAATTTAATCAAATTTTGAACAGTAGGTACCTACTTCCTTTTCTACAAAAACTTTAGGAATTTCCATTACTTCAGTTAGGGCGGTAACATTTTCAATTTTCTATTTTAGGTATTGGCTGAATGGATACAACCTCTGCCACTCTAAGCCTGCAGAAAAAAAAAAATCCTATGCCATTCGCGCCAAAACCATTTCTAAATTGGAACCGGCGTAGCCTCCTAAGCTAGGGGTGTCACTTCTGAATTTATTTGACGTTTTCGATTTCCGAGAAGAAATTAATTAGATTGGTGTGTGTTATATTATCGCTTAGTATCTACAGAATTGAGATATAACTTATTGAGTTTAGAGCTTACATTGTATTTTTTTTCTGGAGACAATAAATTCGAAAAAATAGAAAGAAAAAAAAAACAGTTATTCGATACCCTTGAAATATACCTCGATACCATTGGACCGGGAGCGATGGCGAATGCTCCACCGACAAGAGCGCTGCTCTTAAATTTAAGAAGAAGAAGAAGAAATATAACTCAATCAATAGCCTAACAGCAACAATTGATACCGAAAAGGTTTCTAGCTCAGTACTTATATGGTCTACCAATCATTTGTATCTATAAGAGATTTTTTTAATGAACGAGCACGGTGCAATGTGTGACGCAATGGCATTTCTCAAAATGGCGGCTTTAGTTCCTTTTTTTGCCACGATTATTCTTTTGGTCACACTTTTTTGTCAACCCTACTGTAAGCGGATTTTTATGATAGCCAAGATACATTTGCATCTCCGGCCAACCTTACCCTCTCGTACATACGGTCGAAAGTTCTTCGCAACACTACTTTAAAAATGCATTTCCAAAATCTAGTGCATAGAGGGAACACAGGTTTGAAATAAGGTATTCTGGGATGCCTAGGATCATCCCAGTTGGATCTAAACTCTACTAGATGTAAGGAAGATACATGCGAATTTCAGTTTGAAAAGACTCCAAATCGGATTTAGCTAGATGAAACTACATTTTAAGAGGGAATTTGAACAAACAAATAATAAAAAGCATGTTTTTTTAAATATCTTGCGTACTTTTATACTGGACTGGGTGCTAAGCAGTATAAAACATAGAATGTACCTATATAGGTAACATCCCTGCCTTTTTTTCCGGGAATTCAGTAAAAAACCCGTCACTTACATGAAAACACATTGTATTCAATCTGAATGTACAGTAAGCTAAAATGTTATTATATTAGTCAGCTCTCATATTTTAAGATTACTGCGTATACTTTAATTTTCCATGGTTTGTCTGCCAATTGTTTATATTTTGTAAGGCACTCTCTCGCATTCCATCCTTTATTTCATTTTTTTTCGCTACAAGAAAAAAAAAATAGCACAAGGATTTTTTGTCGCAATAAAATAACGTCACAAAAAAAAAACGATCTTATGTAATATTTCGAAATGTTAATCTCCTATTGATGCTTTGAAATTTTGTATTTCAAAATTTGATTTCTAGCATAGTATTTTTTTATAAATATTGCAAAATACAACAAACATCGACGTCAGAACAAAACAATGGTGAGTATTCTTTATTTTTCTTCTTATTCTACAAAGAAGTGTCACTTGCAAAAACTTCGGACTAACGATCCGAGAAATGTGTCCAGCAGCAAGACGCCTACTTTTTGGGGACAAAAAGTAAAATATAAACCCTCGGGATTAAATTAAGGCGGGAAAAATAAGAAAATAAAAATCTACTTAATCCTCGTCAAGGGCCAGATTGGCAAACCTTAAAAAAAACTGTTTAGGGTTCAAGGGTCAAGAGTTCCTTAAATCCTGTAAATTTTAATTTCTATCTAACTCAGTAACATCATAGTCTGTGCCTTGGGTTGGGATTTAGAGAGGAGGTTTGATTCCCACTGGGGGTACAAAGCAATTTTTTTTTTTATAGCCTATAGATCGTCCCACTGCTGGGCAAAGGCCTCTCCTTTATCTCTCCAGGCGTCTCTGTTCACAGCATCTATCGGCCACTGTTCGCATAAAGTATCCAGGTCGTCTCTTCTACGGAGCCTTCCCCGTGCAAATGAACAAAGATCCAACCCATGTCAAACAGCACAAAACGTAGGGTCGAGCTCAATGGGCTAATAACTATCAATTGCAATTTCATATAATTTGTATTAAACTGTATTTATAAATATCAGCTGTGTTATTAGGCGGTTTAAAAACTCTGTCACCAGGGTTCATCGAGTCGTACGTCGGCTGGGAAACATACTTGATGTGAAAAAGTAACGTAACTAAATATTTGACACCAGCATGGCCAGGAGTACGCGTTCATGTTTACAAAACCGGTCAAAATTCAAGATTTATTTAATTTTATTTTTTTTGTTATTTGATCTCAGTTAATTTATTCAAATTTTTAGCTTTTGGTTTTTGAAAATTTTCTTGGTTCTTTTCCTTTCTACCATTTTTTTTTGTCCACGGAACCCTCTGCAAATTTAGACGTCACACTTAACCAAGCTTTTTTTTTTAATTAGTAAGACCAACAAGCCGCCGCTTCAGCCTGATGGGGTCAAATTAAAAATTAAAAAACACGTTTCCTAAAAATACGGGTGAAGAATTGTTTCGTTGCTCTCTAAATGGTTCCCTTGAGAATAAGCCTAAAGAACTATAAATTTGTTTGTTTTTAATTGATATCTTCAATTTGTATTCGGGGAGCAATGAATTTATGGTGCCTTTATAAGTAAGTACCAAAGAAATTCGATATGGTTAAGTAATATTTTTTTATTCATAATTCCTAGAAGGTTTTTTTTAAGTTATTTTTGTGTTATATTATATTTTTAAGTTATATTATCTATCTGAACAACACTTTTTAGTTTCTCCCTTTAAATTTAAAGGCCCTGCTATTAAAAGTACTTAGAAATATGACCATCTATACTTCGGTTACGTATGACAGACGAAATGTCATTTTACATATCTCATGCTCAGTAAGTGGTTCATACAACCCTAAAACCCGGGATGTAAGTGGTACTTTGCATCATAGGTTTTGAAACCTATGCTGCAAAGTAATTTGAATAAGGAACTGTCAAATTGCAAGAAAAAAAAAGTTGATAGCCTTATTTCAAACACACGGAATCGGATGATTAATCGAATCGGAATCGATTTTAAAACAAATTCTATTCGAATTTATTTAAATATCGAACTGGCCAGTACTAAATATGACGCATAGAGTCACGGAATAAGGCCATAAAAATGTAAACATAGGATTATGAAAATTATGAAATTTTTACTCTGTGGTTTTTATAACATATTTATAACCTCAAAACTTGAGTTTGTCGATTTATTACTTAGCATTTTATTATAAAACATTAACAAATTAAACAGTCAGTATACTTAACAAAATGTCTACTTGCAAATTAGATAATTTTTCTTACGCGAATGCATATATTTGTGATGGTTAAATTCGCTCATAGTGAGTTGGTATTGCCTACTGTTTCGTCGTAATTTCATGTTTTAATTTTCTTATATTTTCCCATAATTTTAACTTATCTTTCATTCAATATGTAAAGCATAGTGCTTACCTCATGGTGTAAGTCATCAAATGCATACTCGTACCATTAGCGCCCTCGCTGCGCTCGGGCGCCAAAAACCTCGTATGCATTTGATGACTTACATCCTTTGGTTAGCAATATACTATTAATGCATAAAACTTGTACGAGCTGTCAAAAAACGCATGAAAATATCAATATACACTGCTAGAATAATGACAATGATGTCGTTTTTAGATTGAATACATTGTCATACAGTACATGTTTACGCGTTATTAAATAAGTAGGTACCTAGCTTCTTTGCATAGTAGTACTCTTTTTCAAAGTTGTCAGCTCATGAAAAAATAGTGCTTTTTCTAGAATATTTCTGTTGGAATAATTCATCTTGGGTAAATCATTTCTCATATTGAATTAGGTACTTTTGCGTTAGAAAACAATAACTTTTAATATTGGGATCTATACTTGTGATTAATGGTGTTTAATACAAATAGTATCAAATAATACTTCTGTGGTCTAGGCCTAAGCCTTATATAGGCTTTTAATCTGGTTCTGTTATCGTCATAACATTAACTGAGAAACAAAAAACTGGAGAAAACCTCACAGAATGATTGTAGGTATCAAAAGGATCTTTTGTTCTAAACCCATGGCCTCTGGATAGAGAATTTAAGGCTCAAACTATGGAACCATAGAGACGATGATCGATAGACGTTCCTGCTATGAAAAGGTCTAAAACCAGTTCTACATTTCTCTCAACTTTTAATTAAGTAGGGTTGAAAATTCCAAACAGCCGGCGATGCGAAACGCGATATGGCAAAGGAAATAAGACTCCCGCTGCCTAGATAAAATTATCTGGTGTCAACTGCAGCTTGCGCTTGCCTTTCAGACAAGAAATGGAACGTCCACATAGGAAATTGTAATATGAATTAGATTTATTTCATAATCTCGCTGAAATGCTTTGAGAATCGAAATATTAGCGAGTTATTAATTTTGTGTATTTTTAAGGTTCCGCTATTATTTCTGCATGTAGGTCTTAGCATTTTAGGGGATTCATGCAGTTTTTCGTTTGTAATGGGGTAGGTACTTATCCTCAATTCCCGTAAGGGAACAAACTAACATGACTGTAGGTAGGTATGTATCCTCAATCTAGCTAGAGTATGTAGCAGGAATTCAAGGTCCTAACATGAATTTTATGATTCGCTGTATTGACGGTGACCTACATATTATATTTATTTATTTTTTAAATTCGGAATGGGTTTGCCTTTGACTCTAGACAATGACTCTAGACAGGAATGACCGTGACAGATTCGACAATGGAGCGAGCAAACCCAGAGGATGCCTGTTAAGGCACTGTCATTATCATACACCGAATGAACACAGCAAGCTGTTTGGCGCCGGGCTCCGGTGGTCGGGTGGTCGCGAGCCAGGCGGCCCCTTGCGGAGCCTACCACCGCTTTGTTGGGATCATTCAGCCGGACTTATTCACAGGCTAGCCTGTGTTGCCGTTGCCCAGGATGGACCACTAGGAGGTTGATCCCATCCAATCCCAAACATAATACGTTACTAACTTATGTATAATTATGAAACAATATTAATCCGGCCTAAGTAAAGCGGCTTATAAATAAAGGGTGTTCCGGTTCATCCTCAGTAAACAGGATGAACCTGCTAATCAAAGGATTGAACATTCGGCACCAATTTGCATACGTTTGAGTTACCCTCAATCCTCCAGACCTTGAGATCTAGGGTATTCAACAAATGATCAGATAAGGCAATGAACTTACTAAATGCATTACGGTAATTAAAGTTTTGGTTGAAGAGATGAAAGAGATTAACACACAGGTATACAGGGTGTTAATGTTAATTTGATTGCGTGCAATCCTATATTAATGTAGTGCCCCGTGTGGTGCCGGGTTAGAATAGCATCACCCCATAACTTCCTGCGGGTGTCGTAAAAGGCGACTAAGGGATAAATCCAGGGAATGGGCAGCAATGTTCCCTGTGAGTGGAAAACATCTACTGCGTTCACCAACCCGCCTGCCAAGCGTTGTAAGTAAGTATGGCATAATACCCCCAATTTTGGGAAGGCCCATGTCCAGCAGTGGTCTGTTGTGGCTGATGATGATGATATTACTGTAAAATCATCATCATCATCCTAGCCTTTTTCCCGTATTTTACGGGGTCGGCTACCTAATCTGGGGATTGAATGCGGGTACTGGTTTTTACACAGAGCGACTGCCATCTGACCTCCGCAACCCAGAAGGGAAACCAGACCCAATCCTAGATTAGGTTACACAAAAACTTTGAATTGTAGGTGTGTGCAGATTTCCTCACGATGGTTTTCCTTCACCGTAAAAGCGTCGAATAAACGTACATATGAAATTCGAAAACCGAAAAACCCTCGATGGGATTCGAACCACGACCTCCTACACCGTTCGGGCTTGATATTAGTGTAAAATGTTAATGTTTAATTAATGTAAAGTTTACTCTCGTCAAAGCCTCTTGTGTGGCTTTGTATAAAGGGTCTCACGACCCACCTTCCATATTGACAATGACTCTAATTGTATGGGATACACAATCCGATTTGCTAGTTACTGATCCCTACAAAGCTCTCCCTTTGCAGGATTTAATCTAAAAGTAACTCCTTTTAAGCCTCCACCAGGGCTTGAAATAAACCGGTTAATACAGGTTTCAAATAAACCGGTTAATACAGGTTTTTACCCGTTTTTCGAAATCGCTAAGAGCATATTGGGGAGCGAGCGTTTCATAACCTAAATAAACCGGTTTAAGCCAAAACTGCAAATGTTACGTCATGGGCAGCCTCAATAAACCGGTTTATTGATGCGAAACCTTAAAATTTTGCTTTCTTAAGTAAACCGGTTTGAAAATTAAACCGGTAAACAAGCCCTGGCCTCCACCGATAAGGTATTAACGTAAACTGTGCTTTGTGAGTAAGCCTGTTGATTTGTCTAATTCTGATATCAGAATAACTGGCCTCCATTTCATTTTCCTCTGTATTTTCGTTCCTCCAGTTAGAACATAAAAATATAGAAATCTGTACTATTTAACACGAGTACTAGGTACTTGATATTTTAAAGTATGTGAAAGTTTGTTTTTTTTTTTTTTTTAAATTTTTAGTTTGATTTTTTTTTTTTAGATTTTTATTATCTTCTTCAGTGGGACACTCTTAAATAAATAAATATTATCTTTTTCACTATAAAATGAAATTGTTATAAATTTCGAAAAGTCTCAATTTGGACGGGATTATCCGAAAATAAACCAGCATGAATTATAATAATATCCTAGATGATAATTGGATCCGACGATTATTGGCCCTATCCTCAGTCTTGCTCAATTTCTCTATTTTATTTGAAATGGGTTTCTCTTGACACTGGTCTAGATCAGAAATTCAGAGTCGAGCTTACCCAGAAGAAGCCTTCACTTGCACTTGGAAGAAATGGGCAGTTTTTCGACTAGACAGCCACGGCAACGGCACGGCAGCGGCACGGATCCCGGCACTTCACTTTTTACACTTGACGGCATACTGTCAAGTGGAAAAACTCACATTAGGGTTGTAAATTTTCAGAAAAACAAAATAAAATAGTCTTCTCGGCCCGTTTTCGGTGATGGCGACCAATCTCCCAGAGATCAACCATCTGTGCGGGACTTAGTTTTTAGAGCCCAAGTGTTTGCGCAACACACAAGTGCACTATCTATTCCTCCAATCTCTTATTCTGATGGGACAGACTGACTGACACGATCAGAGAGAAATCAGGCGCAGGACCGACTATTTACATGCCCATCCGACAGCATGGATCATCTTACTTTTCGAAAATCGGTCGGGAGGACTATTATTCGCATTACATAATATCTGTCAGGCAGATTTAATCAAACAGCTACGTTACGAGACTAGAATAACAGATCAACAAGATAGACTTTATGCTGGATTGGAGTAGACCAACCAACTTCATCACACAGAATGAAAAGCTGATTCCGCTAGCTCTCAACTCCTTTTTCTCTTCCGTGGTTTGAAAGTAAGTGTGAAATCATGTGTCATCCATTTGTATAGGTAGGTTTAGCTTGGGCAACAAATAATTCTGGACGGAAAAGTTGGAAGCAGGATTTTTGACTTCGGAGCTTTGTTTGGAATAGTTAGGAGATAAAATCACTAAAATTCCTTACCCCTCCGAATACCGGGCGATAGGGGGGGGGGGGGGGGGAGAAAGAAGATCCCGTTTATTGGTTTTATGCTGAAATCTTGACGTAAAGGTCTATGATGATGACCACAATTACAAGTATGGCCGAGCGGCAGTCATGTGATAAAATGACTGTATTTGTATTAAGATTAGATCGCACAAGAGCGACACGCGAAACGACGCGACGCGAAAAATACATATACAAATTCTTCGTCGTAGTGCGGTTTAGCCTTTATTCTTTTAATTCAATTTTGCATAATATCTTTCCCCGATTGACACTTAGGTACCTATTTTACCTTTATTGCATACGTATTAGGTACACATTTTTTTCGCGTTGGCAGACCAAGCAGAAAGGTTCTAGCGGGGTTTAAATCTCAGACAATCAGAGATTTTAGTTTGCGCTGCTTTACTTGCTGTATCTACCTCAATCTCGGTTTGTGACACCAATGCATCGCTTTGTCAACGGACAGCATACGTGACTCAAATCAAAGCAATACCAATCAGGGTTGTAACAGCACAAAGGAGATCCGAGATGTATTGGCCTATTAACATAGGACATATTGTACTACTGTTACCTAGGTACAATAGTATTGTCTACGTGATTTGTATTTGTAGCCCATGGTTGTGATAATTGTTAACAGCAAAAAAAGTATTTTAGGCAGACGCGTCGTGGTTTTGCTCAATCTGATATGTTTTTGGTATACGAGTAGATTCGAGTAAGTACCTACCTACTCAAAAAGTTCAATAATAAAAACAAAATAAAATATAATCACGAAAATCACGAAACTTACTTATAGGTTTTTATAAAATTTCGAATGAATTCGTACCTATTACTTGTATAAGAGTAACCGGGCAACGTCCAGTGGCTTTTACCTTATACGTCGGCAGGTTTTTATAGTTGAGTTTATGACCAAACTACGGGCCCACTTACCAAACGACGTAGGTCTGAGAACGTTAAAAGCCGAAGCTTTAAAAGCCTGTCGGTTTGCATTAAGCTAGCAGAGCTTTCGGCCTAAGAAAAGCTTACGTAGCGCCAAATTGATAGGAATTTCCGGGCGAATCTGGGATAGAGAAATAGTGGTCAGTTGGGTAGTCCGAGATCTGGCGCTAGACCCTGCAGTGGAACACAACAGGATCATAAAAATCGAAAAAAAAAACAAAATTGATAGAACCAAATAGACTTTTTTCAGGAGATTGGTAAAACATTTTTGTGAAAGCTTCTCGATTTGTGGAAACTTGTAATTAGCTTTCGAATATCCGTTTGTAAAGGTTGCTGTGAGCTTCCAAAATAATAAAAAAAATATAATTGTAGTATTCCGGATGTAAAGGACAGCTTACCGCAAACTGATATGGGTTTAACTGAACTACATACTTTTTTTTTTTTTTTTTGGCAATCGTCAACCCAGATTTGGGGACACTTCTGCCAGTGTCGAGTGTAGAAGTCTAGTCGAACTAGAACTTCTGATCGAGCTGCTAAGTTTGTACGGAGATGATTGTAAAAAAATCGTTTCCTAAAAGAAATTGGTGGTTGTTTGAAAAGTTGTTCATTTTCGTGAAATGAGCAAATCATCTCGGTTTGTGGAAAGCTGTTAAGCTTCCTTACAGTTAAACCATTTATTACTGGGTTGGTTGGAATGGTAATACAAACAATTTTCATCAGGGGAAATCATTATCATTCCTTAGTAAAATATTTTGGTTTACATTATTATGTAATTATCATTAAATATTCTAGGTAGGTAATTATTACAGTGAAACACGTTATTAACAATATTTATTGCCTCATTTATATCCACATTATCGTTTTAAATTATATAAATCACAAAACTTTGTGGTTACATTTCCAAATAATAATTATCTTGTTTACTTTTTACAAAATATAGAAAGCAAAGCAATAACACAAATGAATAAATCGGAAACAAAAATAGCTTATCATACTTTAGGGTCTGAATCTACCCATAAAACTGAACAACTTTGAATATCAAATATGTGCCTACCTCGCTTGAGAGAATCAGGCATATGATCCCAGATCGAGATTTCAATATCCAATAATCCAATACAAGGCAATGCACAATGTCTTCTCTGTGGTAAAATGATTATGGGTACATAAAATATTAAAATTAACCTGTCATAAAATACATGCATACATGTAATCACGTTTTTATCCCTAATGGGGTAGGCAGAGCGTACACGACCGACGTACGACGACAAAGGTCGTTCCGCCACGTCTGACAAGTTTTAAGGGTTATTCCAGATAGATCTAGTAGTGACAGGTTGTCAGCCCATCGCTTAAATTACAATACTGAAACCTTCAAATCCGTTAGCTGATTTTTACAGCATTCCCGGGTGGAGATGCAGCTGGCACATTCTATGTTTTTCTATCACCCCCAGTCCAGCATGGAAGTTGCATAAATAATTTGACATAATCTGACCATCTGTTTAAATTGTTGACCACACCTTCACCCCTTTGCAGCGTTATAATATTTTGCGGTCTCAGCCCATATTCTGGTGACAGTGTGGCCAGAAGCGGCCAATAAAAAATAATATTAAAAGTGTAAAAACGTGCTGTAATAAAAAGCGGGAATTTTATGTGGAGGTGCGAAGTTGCGGAGGTGAGTTATGCTATTTTTTTTTTGCGAAAGGAATGGAATGTTTTATTTGTAAAAATAATTTTTGGTTTTCATTTTAGTTGCAAAGATTTTATTAAATATACTGTCCGGGATTTTGCAATGCTATTATATTTTTACTATCTAATCTAAACTTATTAATAAAAATATGAAAATCGATGGTTGGATCACTTAAACTAAGTTGTGGGACATTTTTCTACGATCACTCATATATTATAAAGCGATCTCAAGATTGAGAGCAATATTGAGTGCGGATTTGACAGGTAATTTTGAACTGGAATGACATTTCTGATACGAACTCATACTCGCTGTCACTCTTGAGAGCTGATTATAAATACGGGCCTCAGAATCTATCTGTTTGCCCAAAAATCGAACTTGGGACCCTCTGTTTACTATAATGCGGGCTGTAAGGGAACCAGCGTACCAGAAAATGATATGGGGGTTGCTCTGCTCAACATCTTTCACCAGGCAATTCTTACAGAATTCCCCTATCAGTTTCTACGCTGTCCCTTACACCCTTGAGGTATAGTCTATCCAAACACCGAATTTTATTTCAACAAGCTTTTATTTTACAGTCTAGATTTGTTTTCTATTTCTGTTGTGCCTTCTAACTAACTATTCAGCCAACTCTCTGTTCTTACTTAGTTATGAATGAGAACATTTCTTGCTCTATTGATGAGTATCCGGGAACAGATGAAGCGAAAGTTTAAATAAACCTCGTTGCGGAAGTTGGCAACTTGAGCAGTACCGTCTCAATATCCTTAGCACTTTGAAGCTTGCACAGATGTAGAATTGTAGACAGAATGGATGTGTCTCCTTTTTTATACAGGGTGTAAAAAAAATTTACTACGTTCCTTTAAACATGTTTTTCTGATGATACTAAACTAAAAATATTTTGCCTTTTTTATACAAAAATAAAAGATGCTCTCCGGGATCTGCAGTTTTGTGTGGAAACGGCAAAATTTTATGTCGAGCTAAAATTTTTGTGCTTTTAAAGAAGTAGTTTGGTATCATCAGTTCAGCACGTGGTTTAAAAGAACGCAGTCGTTTTTTTACATCCTGTATAATGGGCGTTTTTCCACCTAGACGGCACGTCCACGGCAACGGGAACGGCACGGTATCGTCGACGGTATCGCGAAAGAGATAATGTATGAAAATCAATGAAATTGGGTACTTGACTAGGTAGCTTAAAAAATTCAAAACGTTTATACTTAAAACTAACGGCTAAAAATATTGTGGATTTCATTCATCATTAAAAAAAATGCACATTTAGATTTGAATAATCGAATTAAAAGTATATAAGTTATTGATTTGATTAGTCAATATTTACTAAAATGTGACGTCATAATTTACTATTTTCATACAAAAAAGCGTATTTGACATTTCATAAAAAGTTGCTGATTTGACTGGTTGGAAAGTAGCCAATTATAAAGCCTATGTGGACGATATCGTCCACAATATTACCAGAGCCACGGTATTGTGATCGTGACGGTATAGTTATCATTCCCTAATTACCGTGCCGTCTAATGGAAAAACAGACAATGTGTTTGCTTTTGAGTTTGAAGGGTGTTTGTGATAGATAGGATATCTTGTTGACGCTACCAATAAATTGAAATGCGTATCAATATCATAATTTCCTTTGTCAATATAGTGGCAGGCTGTTAGCCCATCGCCTAAATTACAATACACTGTAACCCTCGAATATCTAACTTTGCTGACTTCTACCACATGCATGGGAGGATAAATAGCTGGCAAATTCTATGTTATTTTATCGCTTGCAGTCTAGCACGGAAGAAATGACTTATAAATTATAATAATACCTAGTTTTTTTTTTAAGTTTGACGATAATTTTAAAATCTAAAAAGATATCGCAACCTTTCTAAGAGCAGATCCTATCAATGAATCTAAATCTCTGTACCTTCACACAGAAGAGTTTCGAATTCAAACGAAATTGCAAATGCATAAAGCTTCAGTTTGAAAGAAGATGTTCCATTCACTCTGATCAAATAGTACCTACAACCTATCTGATGGTAGTTCGAGTTCTTGTATTGACTACAAAATGAAAAACGTTCAGGGGAGATTGGGGGCAAATTAAGATTTTTGGAACACTTTTTAATATTTTGCAACTTCATCCATCCGCGTTTGACCACATAGTAGATTATGGCGTGAATGAATATTTTGCGTAATGAATAAATGCGTGACTGGGAGTGATAGAAAAACATAGAATGTGCCAGCTGCATCTCCTCCCGGGCATGCTGTAAAAACCAGCTGAGGGATTCGAGGGTTTCAGTGTATTGCAATTTAGGCGATGGGCTGACAACTCGTCACTACAGCAATATAGTACATATCTAATCATCCGTAATAACCCTCAAAACTTGTCAGACGTGGCGGAACGACCTTTGTTTAGGTCGTTTTTGCTCTGCCTACCCCGTTAGGGATAAAGGCGTGATTTTATGTATGTATGTATGTAATAAATGCGTATGTCAATTTCCATAGAAAACTTTATTACAATTTATAAGCGACAGACTCTCTCTCAGCTTGTTTTTGAAAATTTACCTTTAATAATTCTCAGATATTGTGATGAAAACGCCTTTAATGATGCTATTACTTATCGCTCTTAGCCATCCCGTAATAATGGTAATTGTATCCATGTATTGTATAAACGGTACGTGTCTACGTTACTTTATAATATAAAGTAATATTATGTGTATTATGAAAATTAAATTGAAAAATGCAGAAAAGCAGAGAATTTTTCCCCAGTCTAAAGTGAGTTTTTTCAAGATTCTCAGATCAAAAGTTGTGCTACCAAAAGATGGATTCGTTTCAAATAGATGGAGATGCAAACGGATTTTCTCTGAACGAGTTTTTATTAGAACATTCTAGCATTTTCTAAAGCCTTTGCACAGTTTTGCTTCGAAAGTAAAGCTGTAATGCAGTTTCTTTTATTAGAAATGGCAAGTTCCAGGCTCTCAGCGTTCTTAAAGAGCAGGCAAACTTTTGAATGTACATTTTTCACTTGAGTTTATTCAGCTTTACCACTTAGTAAAAATAAACTGTTTTTAAATAAGTAAACGATTTCTTGCCTGGAATTTATTGATAAAATTTAAAAAAAAAGTTTTGTGTTAAAAATATTTTCCGTTCAAACCGCACCAGTTTAGAAAATTACAGAAATAAATTAATTAAAACTACCGTTTGTACAAAGGTATGGACGTCTTACGAATGTTAGTAAAAACTACTAAAATCTTTGTAATTTTGCGTTCAGAGCTAGAGAGGCTTTTGCAAAGCAATGGAAAAGTGTCCTTTAGTTAGTGAAGTAATAGACAAGTAATTTTAAACTAGTTCTCGAAGCCTCTAACTTCCATTATTCGTTCTCTTGTCGGTCACGCTTCGTTTGGATGTTCAGATTCAGCTTTTATCTCTGCCAAGGGACACATTCAACTAAGCCCTGTAAATTACAGTAAACTGTTGATCTACTAGCTGCTTTTTTGTTTTCACAAAGTTATTACAGCGAGTTTGAGTTCGTATCAGAAATGTCATTTCAGTACGAATATGTCTCTCAAATCCATACTTAATATTGTTCTCAATCTTGAGATCTCTTCATAAATAAAAGCCCTGGAGTGGAGTCCACGAATCGGCAGACGTAGTTAGTGCATCCTGAAACTAGGAAAGGATATTCGAAAGGGAACGTGCAAAGATTGATGAGAACGGCGGAAGTTCAGTGGCGTGCCATGAGAGAGGTTTATGCCAGCAGTAGACTGACACCAGGGGCCTATTTCATAAAACTACAATGACAATTTGACAATAACAATTCGGCGTACATTGCGTAGTTTACTTGCTGACATGATACAAGGAAGATTATCAGCTACGCAGTGTACATCAAATTGTCACTGTCAAATTTTCATTGTGAGTTTTATGACGTCTTGTCAGACGTGGCGGAATTACCTTTATTTAGGTCGTTTTTGCTCTGCCTACCCCAATAGGGATAAAGGCGTGATTATATGTATGTATGTATGCAGTTTTATGAAATAGGCCCCAGGCTGATGATGATGGATGATGATGATGATGTTCAATACTGTTTTCAACACGTGATCAGGTATTTTCTGGGTGAGCTACGTCACGCCTTTACGTCACAAAAGCGTAAAATATCTTGTAAAAGTCGCATTTCTTATTTTAAATGTATGTATCTCCAAATGGACTAGTTTTCGCAGCCCATCGCTTAAATTATAAAACACTGTAACCCTTGAATCCCTTTGCTGGTTTAACAGCATGCCTGGGAGAAGAAGCAGGCTGGCACATTCTATATTTTTCTTTAGCTCCCAGTCCATTAAGGAAGCATCTAAGAGCAAATAAAAAAAACATCTCCGTTTAGCGTTTCAAATGACGACTGTTTATTTCGATTTAGGAGGAGTGTGGCGTAATGTGTCCCCAGACGAGGATGAAATGCAATCTCAGTCGAGCGAAACAGTGGACAAGCGAATTCTATGTTCAGGTCTAAAGGGCAAACAAAGGAGCCATCAACGACTATAAAGGGTGTAAGGGACATCTTCCCGCAAACTTAGGCCCGTATTTATAATCAGCTCTCAAGAGTGACAGCGAGTTTGAGTTCGTATCAGAAATGTCATTTCAGTACAAAACGGGCTGTCAAATCCATACTTAATATTGCTCTCAATCTTGAGATCGCTTTATAAATACGAGCCTAAAATTTGTATATTTCAGTTCTGTACTCAATGCATGTTTATTCACTGGGTGGAAACTAGATAGCACCTTGCCATTCTTGTTTTAAGAGGGTTTCTGTACGGATATGAGATGGTTCACTTGACTGGTTTTTGCACGGTTATGAAAAGGAGAAAACTGAAATGCAGGAAAATGGGGTTTTCATAGGCCTTGATTCAGCTAAAACACGATCTAATTAAAATAAGACGGCACTATTAAATTTAAATCCTGCCATAATCCTGTCTGCGGTTGAAATTTTTGATTTGTTGGTTCTCATATTTTAGAAATGATAGATAATTAATAGTCTTCATTAAGTTAGATCATGATGTCGTCAAATCGGGGCAATTTTTTTGGAGATTTTTTCACTATTTTTCAGTAACTTTTATAGCCTTTATTCAACTGAAGATGTCTTTGTTATTTGATCTGTTTTGTACTGTGCCAAATAAGAATAGATATTTTTTAATAGTTTTAATTTAATACCTATTTTCTGGTCAAATTCATTTAAATAATATACAGAGAACTATTAGGAGTCAAAATAGTGCTATGAAATCAAATGGAATAGGCAATGATGAGGTCTCATTTAAATCTCTCTCAAACAAAATCAGTCACTATTCAAAACAGGACATAAAGCACATTAATTCTCTGTAATTTCGCGTTTCAGTCGAGAATGAACATTTGATTTACTTACATTTCATATGTTAAATTATTCCCAGAGAAGGATATGAAGTTTTTGTTATAATCATCAACAGAGATTAAAAGATTTTAATAATTTATTTTTGGAAGTTTGTAGATTTTGTCATCATGGACATAAGTGGAGTCAAGTATACAATTGTCATACCTAGTAATAATTCAGTGAGTATGTATGAAATAAAATAAGCTTTTAGACAGTTTTATTATTTTATTCAAATAAGTATTCCCCAGAACAGTTACAAACAAACAAAAGAACAGTTTAGTCTGAAACCTTTCCATTTTTACCAACATAGAAAAACATTGAAAGCCTAGTTTTTGTGAGATTTCGTATCCATCCATTATGAAAACAAGGTCTGAAGGTCCATCAGGCCGTGAAGTAATGTCGGGCGTCATATGGTGGAATAGACCATTTGAAGGGTCAAATCGACTCCAATCTACTGAAAGTGTGAGGGTCAGTGATTTTGGAAAAGTACCTATGCTCTTTTTTGTTTAGATTTGATAGCGTTTTGTTTCGTTAGAGACACTGAGCTTAATGTATGGAGCAGACATCATCCAAGCACTTTATGTCCCATTTAATATGTGTGTATGCACTCATACTCATACTAGTGGTCTGACTCGAATTTTTAATAAAAAAGAGTTAAAAAATAAGAAACATATTTGTACTAGGTATTAATATAAAAAGAATAAGTTTTCATAAGTAATTACGTCAATATAAACCCTTCAAAATTAAATACGGACGAAATTCGTGCGGACGCCTTATTGAATTTTGAGGACATGTCGTATGTTTGTGATGGCTGTTCCATATGACGCTAGTATAAAATAGTAGTTCAGTGGTTATAGATAGATTTCTTCAAGTTATTCGAGAAAGTAGTGGGGCAGATCTAGTCAGAATTATGGTAGTCTTTTTAGTACAGACTGAATATAAATAAAAGGGAAAATATGTACTCTATATTTGGACTTAATTATACTTATAGGTAGTCGTATTTTTTGGAACTGTTAATTTCATTAATATTTATGATCTCCGAGAAAAATTACAGCTTCTAAAAATGGCCATTGTGTGTTCAACATTTATGTCTACCAAAAATTACTTCAATTTTTTAAAACAATTTAAGTATATTCCAATGGCGTTGAATAAAAAAAAAAACAAAAATGCGTGCGGCCAGTGCTCAGCGCGAATGAGTTGCATGATATGCAGGACAATATTTCAGTCAGAGTCGGTCGGTAGAGTAAATCTGCTGCCTTTGTGGTCTAGTGGTCCGAAACTTAGGTTCCCTATTCGGAGGTTCTGGTTTCGATTCACATGGGAGAAAACTTTGTGAGATTTTCTCTAGTTTGGTAAGGTCCAGGCAATATCACTCGATTGTCTATTATTTTTTATTTGATACCGTGGTAAAACCGTGGTTTAAGACCACTACACAGTGGAAGCCACCAACTGACAGAAGGCGACGCGGCAGACCGAGAAGAAGATGGCGAGACGAGCTTGACGCCTTCAGCAAAGCATGGCCGGAAGAAGCACAAGATAGGGAGTCGTGGAGGGAGCGGAGAGAGGCCTTTGCCCAGCAGTGGGATACGTAAATGGCTACATAAGAAGAAGAAGAAGAAGACCGTGGTGGTGCAAGACAGGGACGACTGGCGCAAGCTTGTATCGAAGGCCAAGATCCTCTTTGGGTCGCTGAACCAGCGTAGTAAGTAGTATTTGATACCGTGCTTCAGAGAGCACGCTTTGTTAATTGTGGTTGTTACACAAACCATGTTAGATGCCCTCTAGCTGTACTATCAGCCGTATTGTAACCTCTGTCACCACGAGGGTTCAGGAATATAGGATACACGAATAAAAATCAAAATTACTAGATTGAAAATGAAATCCATATTTTAAAAAGTATTTATATTCCAATGGTATTGAATAAAATACGAAACTAAAAATTCCACGATACGCAGGCAATAATATTTCAGTCAGAGTTGGACGCTAGAGTAAATCTGCTGGCATTTGCAAATAAATTTCACTATTCCGCGGACATGTAGGTAACTTTTAGTTCACGATGAGAGTGCCATTTATTTGATATATTTTTTTGGCATTTTCTAAATCTGTGGTCGAAATTGGATCAGATTTTTAAAGTAATGAGTCAGAATCTCCCGCCTAACAGCTTAGGGAGAGGGGGCTGACTGAAAAGCAGCATTGTATGGAACCGCGTCGTTCCATACAAGGATAAGCTGAGACAGCTCCTTTTGCCTATGTAAGCATATTGTATCAGCTCATGTTCTAGTTCTAGTTTATTATATAATTTTGGCAATAAATTGATTTTTTATTTATTTATTTTATTTACTAGGAACGGAAGCTGACCTTAGGGCTAAAACACACCAGCGACGCGTTCACGTCGGAATCTTCGGTCGCCGAACCTTACGTCGTATACAACACACCAACCGAACCTTCCGCGGCGTCTTGTTACGCGCTAAATGTCATCAAAATAGCTTCTTCTTTGATGTTGTCACATTTGTGTTATGACTTGTGACATGATGAACTTTTTGGAAAATATAAATTTTCTGGGAGTTACTGGGAATACGGAAGAGGCTCGGAAGATGAATAGGTACTAGGATGGTTTTTATTTTAACAAAATTACGGTGAAAATAACGCGAACCCCATTTTTTGTAAGTACTAGTTATTTGGTAAAACCCTCAAATCCGTTAGCTGATTTTTACAGCATGCCCGGGAGGAGATGCAGCTGGCACATTCTATGTTTTTCTATCACTCCCAGTCCAGCATGGAAGTTTACCTACTACTACTAGAATAACATACATACATAATAATCACGCCTTTATCCCTAATAATGGGGTAGGCAGAGCGTAAATTTAGAATAATGTATCTCTTAGGCTCGTATTTATAAAGCGATCTCAAGATTGAGAGCAATATTGAGTGCGGATTTGACAGGTAATTTTGTACTGGAATGACATTTCTGATACGAACTCAAACTGGCTGTCACTCTTGCGAGCTGATTATAAATACGGGCCTTAATGTAGATAGTAAAGTAACTGTCCAACAAGCTTGGAAGATACAAAAACGTTTAAATAGTTTTCCTAACAGGGACAAGTTGAATCATCCAACATCGGTACTTAGTTTCAAACTTTGAACCAACTGTATACTAAAGAGCGCTCAAAACTTTACTATGAGGAAAAATCTAACCTGCTTTACGCTTTCTTTATCGAAAAATTGATTTTTGCCTCGCAGCTTCACCCGCGGTTTTTTGAAATTTTCCGTAAGATTTTGCATGGCAAATAGGAAGCGGTGCGGCGCGGGCGAGGCGGGGGCGCGTAAATTTTGTATGTAATTAACGTCTGCGCAGCGCAGCTTGATTTGAAGTTTCTATAGAAAAACAACGCACCGGCGACGCAACGGCGCCGCACCGCATCCTATTTGCCATGCCCCTTAGATATTTTTCCGATATTTTTAAAGTAGCCTATTATTCAGTGTGATCGTCCTAATAGTGAAATAGTTTTTGAAATCGATTTTGTAGTTTTTGAGTTCATTCGTTACAAACATAAATATCTACATATACAAATACGGGGTGTAAGGGACAGCGTCCCGCAAACTTATAGGGGTTGCTCAGTCAACGATACTGAACAACTACCACCAGGATTTTTTTTCAGGAAATGAAAATAAAAATTTGCTTTTTCATACAAAATGACCACATTGATCAGACAATTTGTATGGAAAAGACAATTTTTTTTTTCATTTCCTGAAAAAAAATCCTGGTGATATGTGTTCAGTATCGTTGACTGAGCAACCCCTATAAGTTTGCGGGACGCTGTCCCTTACACCCGGTATAGAAATATTTCATCTTTAGAATATGGAATGTGTGAGCAAATTAGGCTTACCTAATTTTTATCAAGCGCGTTACTAGGGCCCGTATTTATAATCAGCTCTCAAGAGTGACAGCGAGTTTGAGTCCGTATCAGAAATGTCATTTCAGTACAAAACGATCTGTCAAATCCATACTTAATAAATTGCTCTGAATCTTGAGAGCGCTTTATAAATACGAGCCTTAGTTTATTTACCATCGACCGTATACTTTGTTGCTACTGTTTGATATACCTTAATTAGATAAGTGACTTGTATATTTTAATTTTTCGTTATAAAGCCCTGCCAAGTACTGAAAAAATATTAATGTCATGAAATAGGTAATTCTATCTAGGGATAATTAATACCCACCAGGATTCTGTGTTAATGTCTTTTTTATCACTCGTTAGCAGGAAATAGAAAGAAAAGGTAGCAATTTATCTTGCTTCCAACCAAGGGATGAACTTTCTATGTGCTTATGCGATATACTTACCTACTTAAGACTTATTCTCTAATCTTGTTTCACATACCTATATACATACATAAAATCACGCCTTCATCCCTAACGGGGTAGGGAGCAAAAACGACCTAAACAAAGGTCGTTCCGCCACGTCTGACAAGTTTTGAGGGTTATTACAGATGATTAGATATGTATATTGCTATAGTGACGGGTTGTCAGCCCGTCGCCTAAATTGCAATACACTGAAACCCTCAAATCCCTCAGCTGGTTTTTACAGCATGCCCGGGAGGAGATGCAGCTGGCACATTCTATGTTTTTCTATCACTCCCAGTCCAGCATGGAGGTACCTATATACCTACGTATTATATAGTAACGCTTTTATTTCTCTGGGAGAATATAAAACGCCTGGTTAGGTGGTAAGAGGCGTATTCGCCACGTCGTCTAAAAAAAAATAAGCGTTTTTTTTTAAAGATTTTATTTTAGATTGAAATGTGGGTTGAAGAAGAGCTGCGTTGACAAGGAACGTATTAGGAACACAAGCAGAAATGTTTAAAGAAATGACTTCCCCTACAAAATGGTGTTATTTTCCATGGAAGCATCAAAATTATTGTAAATCAGTTAATTATTTCACTTACAAATTGTATAAGAGCTAATTATTTTTAATTATAATTATTGTAGGGCATGATCAAAATAATATCTGTGATGTACAAAACCCTCTTAACATGAAGTCTGAAATGTATTTTATGATTACTACCGTAAGTTAAAAAAAAACTATATTGACGTTTTCTATAATTAAACCACTAATATCACCTGAGTAATGCTACGCTAGGAGTAATAAAAGGAAAAACCATTTCATTGAAATTGAAACATCGACAGCGAGCTAATGTATGTTTTTTAAATTCTGATTCTTTCCTATAATATTATTACCTAAACAATTTCATTGTAATAATAAAATATGATTGAATATTTCAAAGAAAAAAGAAGACGTATCGAAATAATAATAATATTATCGTATTTAAAAATACTTATCGGGCAATATTGTGAAATAAGCACGTCAAAATTAAAAAATATGTTGTGTTTGTTCTATTGCATTGCATTGTCAATTTTATTATTTATTATGGTATTGTTCTGCGGTTCGTTTGAAAATGTTTTTTTGATCCCTGCAATTTTGACACACTTTGTCCTTGTTCTGCAAAGTTTATGTCATAAAAATATTTACCCTTTAAACTTTAACAAAAAACTGAAACTAAGCACCAATGAACTAAGTCTCCATTGTGAAGCTTTTTTATCCAAGGGAATAAAATTTATCATGTTCCTCTACCTGCTATTTACAACTATTGTTATGACTCATATTTGTATTATTACACCTCATAATACTGATATTAAAATCAATATCGTTATATGTCATACGTCTATTGATCTTACAACTTGTACTATTATAATATTAATTATTGGTTTGTACAACCACATGGTTAACTTTCGACGGATAATAGTCAAAGAACTGGATTGCGATCGATTGAAGAAGATGCCACCAAACCTAACAATAGCTAAATTGAGAAAATATGTTATAATATATAACAATATCGTGAATTGTATTTATAACGAAAACACAGCATTGCAAATTTCGGTACGTAACATCACATTCTTAGTAAAATATTGAATGAAAACAAAATTGCGTCCTTGTTGCAGATATAGGATATACTTCCTACGTACATTATCTATCATTATAATCCGTTATATGTGTCGCAGTGATCTACTCGTTCATTGAATGGCTACATTCAATTGAATCATTAGGCCGAACGTTGATTGAACAAGCGTCACTCAACGTCCAACTAGTTAGCTGATTGTAACATAGCCCTTTGAACAGGGCGGACGTAAAATCAGTCAGGTGATTCTAACCTAACCTAACCAAAATCACTCGCGTTTACCTAACAACAACCAGTAGCAACCTAACAATAACCTACTGATCTGGAAACCTTTCTAGATGATGAGGTTTTCTTTTTGCGAGGGGCTGCGCCCCCTGAGCCCCCGCCTTTGGGGGGCTGCACCCCCCGTCACCCCGCTTCGAGCCGCGCCTTAGAAGTCGGCAAATCCCATTCAACGACTTAGCTAAATGACGTTCAGTCAAGACGTTGAACGTTACATTCAACGACTAGTTGTTCTTTGGTCATTTAATTAAATGCCGTCATTCAATTAACGAGCTAGTCATTCAATCAAATCGCGTATTCAAATAAATCACTGCGACATAATGCATTACAAAACTTATCTGCAAATACGTCAGGGTATATTAAAAATCAAATGTCGAACGGTTTGATTTATTTTTATCTCATGACTGCAGTTTAGCCACACTTGTAGTTAAGCGTATAGACACGCGCGCTTGTGTGCGTAGTTACATATTTACAATACAATACAATCCGAAAATTCTTTATTGAACCAAAAAAATTACTGATACAAAAAAAAAACAGAATATAACAGTAGTACAACACAGGCGGCCTTATTGCTAAGATAGCAATTTCTTCCAGGCAACCTTTGAGTATTGGAGAACATAAAATAAAAAGGAAAGCATAAAATAAAGAGGATTACTTTGGCGTGCTTTGGCAAACCCACGCACACTAAGGTATATTTAAATAAGCAAGAATGGCTCAACTGCAGTCCTGAAGATTAAATATCTGTAGTATTTACTTACCTACCTAGCAAATGTTATACCTATGGTAAAACTTTACTTTCTTTTAGGTTAGCACAGTGCTTGTATCACAACTACTGCGGACAACGTACATAGTTACCAACTTGATCGTCTTATACCTCAACAACATGGTATGTTAAAGATTTTGATTCCCACGTGTGTTGGTGAATGAGTCATAATATACAGGGTGTAAAAAAAAGAATTGCGTTCGTTCAAACCACATGTTCTACTAATGATACCAAACAACTTTCCCAAAAAAGAAAAATTTTAGCTCGAAAAAAAAAATTGCCTTATCCATACAAACTTGTAGATG
>JARACY010001681.1:0-53741 GCA_029255725.1 Scrobipalpa atriplicella | reverse complement strand
GAAATGACATTTCTGAGACGGACTCAAACTCGCTGTCACTCTCGAGAGCTGATTATAAATACGGGCTTTAGTTATTGATTTTATTTTTATAGGAGCAGGTACCTATTATTTATATTATACACAATACACAAGTAACAAATATTTATTGTATAGTAATTTTCAGCTGTTAAGAAAATTATCCAATGAACTGACAATCTGCATATACATAATTCGTATTTTATGACTTAATTATCATTTTAGTAGATCATACTGTATAATACAGCAATTATATAAGTATAATAATAAATGGTAACATTTAACTGTTTGTTTTCTAAATAAAATAACGACAATCTGATGAAAGTTTTTAGGAGAGTTTTCTTAAGAGGCCAGTTGAACGAGTGATGACGGATGGGCAAAGAGTAGTTACCCGCTTGGTCGGGTGTTGTGGCCAGGGGCCGAGGTCCAACTGGACTAGTTTGGAAGTTTCATATATGCAGATCGCCGTGCAAACTTCGATACCGCATTTCAGGACTGATTGGATCTTGATGTGGCGCCACAACGTCATAATCAGAACAGAACAGTAGTTACTTACGTAATTGAATATCCTCCAGAACCTTCCTGATGACGAAAGGCACTGGGGGGAACAGTCTAAGGGACTCCTTGACCACTCTTTCCATATACTTGAGCTTCATTAGATCTTCTTTCACCAAAGGCCGGTCTGAGTCTCCGAATACATCATGCAACCTGAAAATATTGAAAACATTAGTAAAATGAAATATGGTGGATTCTTCCATGAACTGGGAGCGGAAGAAAAACATAGAATGTGTCAGCTGTTTCTCCTGCCGGATATGCTGTAAAAACCTGCAGGGACAACCGGTCTATTTCGATTTGTGATACGCATTTCAATCTAAAATTGACCTCAAACTCTTATATCAAACGTGGCGAAATCGTCTTTTAGTAGGCGTTTTACGCTGTGCCTACCCCGTTAGGAATAATGGCGTGCCTTTAAGTATGTATGTTTGTATGTGGAAACATGGTCTTTAAACATTATTTGATTCTGTTCTGTAGCTTAGATCAATGGACAAAACAAAAGAATGTCTGTCGGTTTACCATCGCAAAATACAACGATTTTTTATAGCGACTCTATGCTAGGAATGTGAATTATTTTTTCCTTTTCCAGTATAAAAAGGTCTTCTAATTATTCTGTTGTTGAATTCCTTTGTTAAAAAATAAGGCTAATGCATAGATTTTCATAGAACCAGAGGTTACGCAGTAATTCACTCGATTTGACCCTTCCACTATAAATGACCACTCAGGAACTTATCGTAATCAATTATGGTCAATTTAACACATTGACTGCTGGAGGGAAATAAAACTAATTGTTGTCATTTTGATAGTTTCCAGGAACTAGCAATTAGATATGCAAATCAATCAGTTACCTAACAGTTAAATAAAATATTATGCAATAAAAATGTATTTGTAGCATGTATAATATGTAGAGTTAATTGTAATTGTTCCATTTCCTGAAGTTTTGCGTCCATTCTTGCATAAAATTATATTAGGTATATCTTTGACAAGGTAGGCATAATGTACGAGCTTGTAAAATCCAAGGAAATGTACAAAAACAACTTGAGTTGAGGAGAACTTTTGATAAGATTGAAGAAAGAAATGCAGCTGGTACTTGTACAAGATTTTTATAACTTGAAATACCTCAAACGCTAATACAGTATATCTTATTTCACGGTACGAAATTATCTTATTTCAACGGGAAATCAAATTAGAACAATCGCTAGGAAAAACCTAAGTCCCGATGAAAAATATGTTGATGATCGTAAGTTTTTGTAACCTTTACGATCAGTTTCATTGTCCGAGCAAGCCTGTTAAAAAATTACCGTGAGTCAAAAATTATACTTACTCCTGATAAATTGTCTCCTGTATCTTAGGGTACTTCCCCAGGACTTTGAGCGTGTACCCGACGGCGGTAGCAGAAGTGTCAGTACCAGCTATGGTCAGGGTCAGCACTTCTTCCCTGAGCTCCATGTCGTTGTAGCCCTTCTCCACTCCTGAGAGGCTGATCAGGAGGTCCAGGAAGGTCTTCCGTTGGTAGGTAGTCAGGTCTTCAGGAAAAAGCATGAGAGTCATTTTTAAGAATCATTTTATTTTCTCAGTTTTTTTGTGAGTGTAAGCATATTGTAAATAAAGAAAAATCGTTTTCCTTTTAACATTTCAACAGAATTTTATTTAGTTTGGAAATGTATTTGCACGAATTGACAGCAATATATTTTTTTTAGAAATTAAAGACACACAAATCACAAAATCTTACCAAAATCGTGATCAGCTTCAACTTTACTAATTTCATCTCTCTTGATTTCCTCTCGTTTTTTCCTTATTACCTGTTAACAAGACAACGATATTCAACATATTCTGGGACTTATATCTTATCATAAGTATCACTTGACACATTAACATACTTTATCCACCACAATGACCTATGATCATTATATAAAGAACATTGAACTTAAGTTCACTCCTTTTGCTCAATTTGTTTTCTAAGTCATGGCTAACAAGTACCTATACTATAATATCATAGTTAAGAGGGTTTGTCTGTTTCGTTCGATAAGTAAAACTAAGGGGACTGCGAAGTGCGATTTCTTTCTGAGAGATTATAGAATGCAGATAGTAGATCCATTCTGCAGCTACAGGTCTGCCATGGGCTACTGATCCGGAGGTAGTGGGTTTGATTTTCACGGAGGGAACACAAAGTTGCTCCACTTTGTGAGATTTTCCCCAATTTGCTTAAGACATTGCAGGCTGGTGATAACCATTGTCAGAAAAGGAAAATAATTAAATGATTCGGAGGCCACGTTAAGCCGTCAGTCCCGGTCGCTGTATTTGATAGAACCTAGTCATTACACTAACCATATCAGGGGCCTAGTAGTAGGCTAGGTGATTTGAAACCACTGACAACAGGGATCATCGGGTCGTAACCGACTTGAAAGAACCCACTCGATAAAAAGAAGACTGCGCTACTGATGTTCGGAGTACTGAGGGAACAGGCGGTACATCCAGTTGGGCTGCAGCCACAGATGGAAGATTCTCTCGCAGATCACGTTAAGGACCTTGTTAATCGCCACCAGGAACGGGGACTTTGGGCACGGCTTCGGAGGGCACGTTAAGCAGAAAGAAGAAAGAAGAAAGAACTCACCTCATCCGTGAACCCCTGCATCAGCTCGATGCACTGCTGATGGTCGGAGTACTGAGGGAACAGGCGGTACATCCAGTTGGGCTGCAGCCACAGATGGAATATCCTCTCGCAGATCAAGTTGAGGACCTTGGTCATTGCCACCAGGAACGGGGACTTTGGGTTCCCTTGGGCGTTCACTTTCACGCCCATTGCGGTGTCTGACGAAATAAAAGCACTTTAGGCAACAGTTGTACCTAATATACAAATATACTACTACGATCTATTTGAAGACGTTAAGGAAATCTTGCCAATCTAAAATTCACACATAAACGCTAGAATTTAATTTGGTCGAATTTTTTAATGCGCGCCCTGTGTCATTCTAAATCCGAGTTAATTTCCTCAAACTATGCCTTTATTACAGTATCATCAACCAACGCATGTTATTTTGAAAAACAGTACATTTTTCCCGTGGGAATCAGATTACATATTTTGCCGCGGTAAAAGTACCTATCCTATGTTACTCAGCTCAGCTGTAGCTTTCTTATTGAGGAAGAATTAAGGAAATGCGTCCTAGGTGCGTAGGTTTGAGTTTTTTACATAGATTTTATACCTTCATATAAAAATAAAAATCTTTTGTAAGACATTTTTTGATTAACGTTTTCCTTATAACGTACTTTAGATAAAAGGATCGACCAAAAATCTAGGTTTGTTATCCTCTTCCTGTTCATTCGCACAGAAGGTTATAAATAAAATCGCAATGACTTTGAAACTGATTTCAATCAAGTCACATTAAAGAAATAAATTACTGGTAAAGTAGTGTTGGTTCGCGTGCGTCTAACTGCTTAGGTCTGAAATTACTTATGGAATACTACATGGAATAGTATTAAATTATTAAAATCTTTTATCCAATTTCTTTGATTTACAACCCGACTAGGTCCTTTCCTGCAAACTAATGAAACTGAACTGAACAACCTTCACAAGGAAATTAATTCAGTACCTAAATGAAAAAGAGAAATTGGCTTCCCCATACAAATAGTCTGGTCGAGGTGATCATTTTGTATGGGGAAGTAAAAAATAATTAATCATCCGGAAAGAATATCTTTTAGAAAGCTTTTCAGTTGCGTAAGTTGCGTTCACTGAGCAACCCCTATCAGTTTGCATCTTTGCATACTGACTAAAAAATAACCCTGTAGCAGAAATACCTTAGTGTTAAGAGTCCGCAACTTTTACGGAAGACAAAAATATCGGTTAAAAACCTGCTGACCTACTTGTATCTGCCACTTGCGCATCGTTAAGCCCCTCACGCACGTACAAACAAACAATGTACTGACACACATTTACATATTATACGTATTAAATGACAGGGATTTCCTTAGTGTCGCGACCTTTATTGCTCAACCGAAAACTGCGGACTGACAGCTGGGCTAGGTACTATACTAGATCTTAAATAAGGAAATATTGTAATCTTTAAACTCTACACATTGCAAATAACGATGATATGCACAAAATATAAACCTTTTCCCCAAGAATACAAATTCTGAAATCGAGATCTAATCAGGTATCCCGGACTACAGTACCTATCTCTGAAACTCAAAATTTAGCTTTGATTAGGCCGTTGACGCTCTTCCAAGGCAGATTTTGTATGTGAATGTATTAAAAGTTTGTCAGAGTTTTTTTTAGCATTTACAATTTTCTCAGCCAATGTTTTAACAAGCCCTTTGCCCAGCTGAAATAATTAAATTTTTAATGGTAAAAGCATTCAGGTAAAGTCTATACTCTGTTCATTATTAAAAAATAATTTTTGCCATACTAAATGAGCGTTTTAGTATGCCAAAAATATTTTTTTATTGTGAACAGAGTATAGTCTAGGCGCTTACCACACACGGAATCCAAGGTGTAGGTGCTCAGGAACGGCCAGATGCTGAACCTGCCGGTATCAGCTCGTTCAGCCAGTTTCTCCACCAGTCGCTCGCTCTGCTCCGAGAATACTTCCACAAAGTTCTCCACGATCTTTGGACTGAAGGCTGGCACCAGGATCTTCCGCCGTCGACGCCATATTGGTACTGTGTTCATTATGGATTTTTTAAATATTCGAAGATCAAAATATTTTATTTTTGTGACTGCATTTTTAAGATGGTTAATAATTTAAAAATTTAGGATTGCAGACAGATAAAATGTCAAATACTCATAAGAATGTTAGACTCGTTTCGGCGCTAATATAGTTTTCTAGAATAGACACCGGATAAACCAGTAAAAATGTCACTTTACTTGTTTTGGCATCAGATCAGATGCAATGAACTGCCTTGTAAATTATTTATTTAGGTAGGTACGGTGCAACTGCAACTTCCAAATTATAACTTGTTTATTTTATCTTAAATATTTGATGTTATGACTTTATTAGCAGTAGGACTATTTATTATTACCTAACTAATTAAAGCTCGTATTTATAAAGCGATCTCAATCTTGATTGAGAGCAATATCAAGTATGGATTTGACATAACGTTTTGTACTGAAATGACATTTCTGATACGAACTTAAACTCGCTGTCATTCTTGAGAGCTGATTATAAATACGGGCCTAAGTATTGTACCTACCTGCGTGACGACAGCGCAAAGGATTTCAATCATGAGGACCTCTATTATCTTACTATAATAACAATTCTCTTTTTGTCACTGTTGTGTTTACGAGTTTTAACGATAACATATTTTTAGAATAATATTAAATAGAATGACAAAAAAATGTTAAATGGTCTTTTTGATTAACGTTTTTTGGTAAAGTATATATGGTTTGTTTTTCACTCAATATGACGTCGGCGTTGGAGCGAGCTCATCAAAATCAGAGCGATAGAAAAACATATAATGCTCCAGCTACCCTTCCTCCCGGACATGCTGTAGAAACCAGCAAAAGGGATTCGAGTGCATTATAATTTAGGCGATGGGCTGACAACTTTTCACTACAGTGCGATACAATAAATAAAATAATATTTGTCATTACAATCTATAAATTGCCCTCAATATTCGTCAAAAGGCGGTTTACGCTCAGCCTCCCTCGTAAGGGATAAAGGCGTGATTTCATGTATGTAATAATATAACGTTTGGATAAACCTACGAGTAGTTAAACTTCACGGGGTGCAAAGTTAAAGTATTCAATCATACAATTATCACAGTTTAGGGCCTAGACTCCGTTCTCTCAGCCTTGAGGTCTAAATCACAGTAATATTCTATCACTAAGAACATAGGGAATAATTACATATCTAGTGAACTCCGCCCTATAGTTATTTAATAGTATTTACAATTCACAAACGTCAATAGGCGTTAATAAAGTCAAATAAGTATATACGAATCGATTAACTAAGGCCCGTATTTATAATCAGCTCTCAAGAGTGACAGCGAGTTTGAGTTCGTATCAGAAATGTCATTCCAGTACAAAATTACCTGTCAAATCCGCACTCAATATTGCTCTCAATCCTGAGATCGCTTTATAAATACGAGCCTAAGACAGGAATTAAATTATATAATCCATTTAACAATGACATAATAATAAGTGTGTTCTTGCTTCCTGTAACGCAACTCAGTCATTTATTGCATTGTTGTCATGAAAGAAAAATATCATCGAAATATTGATCTTAGTCGGCTCGGAAGTCAAATAAATTTTAATTTATTCAAATTATTCTTTTGAACTGATTCTGTTTTAATTTAGGTCATGAAAGGTTTTTCGTTAATATGTATAGGTATTCGAATTTTCGTAAGGAACACTTCTCAAGAAATTTTATGATGTGCAGTCCATTAAATAAGTACCAGATAATTTAAATGTCTACTCTTTACTTTCTTGTTAATTTGAGATCAAAAAGGTATGCATTTTTGCGTAATTAGCTCTATCTGCTTGTACATGACAAAAAATTTATAACATTTAAATAATAACTTTGGCAAATATATCATAAAGAAAATAACAAATAATAATAAAAGAGACTGTCGTACCTGGTGCGAAGATGCCCCCGTTGCCAATGAGGTTCCTCAGAAACCGGTGCAAGTCGTCTTTCTCCAGACAATGTTTCAGCACATACTCCAAGTCCAGGGGATTTGTCATTACTGTAAAAAAGCGAATATTAATTGCGAAATCTCTCTTAAAATTACCACGATACTGTTATTTTTCATCGGAATATATCATCATACTATTTCATAATAGAAAGATACAGTCCATTCCATACATTTATAAAATGTACCTAATTCTTGCAAACAACTTCTGTGCGCTGTCAGATATATTATCATATCCGCAGTACAACGGCAAAATAAAAGGATGAAATAAATAAAAGTGGTCAAAAAATAAAAGCAATGTATTAATACTTACCAAAGTACAGAATATGACCTAACCATCCCTTGATTATTCCGTTGTGTTGTTGTGTTTCTATACTAAAGCGTTGTAGAGTGTTCATAATGTCTGAAAGCACAGAGAAATAAATACCTTAACTATGGAGGTAGAATGTATTATTCATGAAATACTTGCGGAGTTTAAACAAGTTTATGTAGTAATAAAAAAAAAATGTCACCAGGAAAGCTCTAGGGTTTACTCTTGCCTAAACAGAGACAGAATCAACGATGGTGCGAGCTTTCACGCAGGTTAGCACTGCCACTGCCACTACCACTGTGCTACCACACAACGAAAACACGCCGTTCAAATTGTATGTTTTTCGAACGAATTTTATGAAAGGTCGATGATATACTTTACCTACACAAAAAAATCTAGGATGATGCAATTCCTATAGATTTCAGACACATTTTGTTTTCTTTCGGAATGGCATGTGTCGCAGTCAGAATAATTTGAAAAAATATTTTTAAAACGAAACAAATATTCGTATGCGCACAAAATCTTGACTAAAATGGGCAACTGTCATTGTCTCTCCTGAGAGAACAGAAAGGGACGGCAACAATTTTGGTTAAGATTTAGTTAGTCATGGTCTTCACGAATCGATAGCATTGATCTCCACAATTATAGTCCGGTAAATCCACACCACAACTTATTATAAGTAATTTTTGCCTTAAATGCGTGGGATGACATTTTCTTTGTTTACGGTTAAATAGCTTTAACTGGACTTAACTGTAACGTACAATTACGTTTAATAGTCCATTCATAAACCGGTCTACACGTAAAACTTGTGTCAGTTAGAAAAATAAACGTAATGCGGATAATTAGCACTAACAACGAAATTATATTTTATTTTATGACGAAATGCAAGAAGAGCTGGAAATTATTTTTCAATAGCTGAGTGGTAAAATGAAACTCAAGTAAAAATTATTAAGGCCCGTATTTATAATCAGCTCTCAAGAGTGACAGCGAGCTTGAGTTCGTATCAGAAATTTCATTTCAGTACAAAACGGTCTGTCAAATCCATACTTAATATTGCTCTCAATCTTGAGATTGCTTTATAAATACGAGCATAAGAGTTGGGTTAGGTGACAAATTCGCTAAGTGATAGAAAAGAGCACTTCAGAACAATAACGACGCTTTTTATAGGAGATAAGATAATTGAAAAATTTAATAAAAACACGTCAGATTTTTGCAGATATATTTAAAACTAACAAAACAAACAGTTCGCATAGTGCAGGTGTCTTCAACCCGCGGCCCGCGGGCCGCATGCGGCCCGTGGAGCCTTTGCTTGCGGCCCGGAGGGTCAGGCGGCAAACTTGTAAATAACTAATTTTATTTTTATTCATTTGAAATCTTGAAATTTAAAAAAACTTTCAGTCTAGTCTTCTCTCTTACTCTCTTTGCATTGATATCGCTAATAGTTATGAAATGATTTCATTCTACACGAAAATCCTAAAAGTATTATAAAATTCGATAGCTTGGATGTTTGTTGGATGGATCGGGATGAAACTTGGCACACATATTGTTCTGGAATAGGACATAGGCTACTTTTCACCGCGGAAAATACCATCATTTCCACGGGAAAACTCATTTAACGTGGGTGGAAAGCTAGTAGTTAGTAAAACAATAATACGCGCACAAGTAAGTTGACTCGATAGGCTCCCTACGCCGCGTAAGGCAAGACGCGGGCGCACTTTCCCCGAAATTTGTTGTTAACATAAAAAATTCAAATTTTAAAAGTATTTTTTAAAATTGCGGCCCGGCAAATTTTTTTTTAAGAAAATTTGGCCCGTGGGGTCAAAAAGGTTGAAGACCACTGGATAGTGGGATATAGGCGCCGTGGTTCCATTTTCGCAAACGAATAGATAAGTATTATTATTTTGTGAGATCTATCTATCTATCTTTTGGTTAGGTCTTCCAGGCTGGACTGGAAGCAACAAAACAACATAGAATGTACCAGCTGTTTTTTTTTCGTATAGTCAATTAGAGGGATTTGAGGGCTTAAATGTATTGTAATTTTCCGCAATTGTCTGACAACTTGACACGCTCTGCAATCTGCATAACCCGTAAAGGATACAGGCGTGTTGATATGTATGCACGGAACTTTAAGACATCAATCTATTTGGTATAATCGCCAGATATATCGCTGTTTATTGAGTTTACACCAACAATCAACGTTATTAAAAAGACGCGTAAGAGTCAAAAAGCAAAAATGAACAGGCATCTTTTGAATGAGGGCTCTCCATCGTCGATTCTTTACTGTTACTGTTACCTCTAAACTACGAGCAAACCCATCTCTAATAAATAACATAAATCTTACCTTCAGTACTTCCGGCAAGTGAGTGCGCTATGCCGATGATTGGTAACTCTTCGGCCGGCGCTGGAATATCCTTCGCCAGCTTGTACATGTTCCTCCTTCTGTACTTGAACATTACCGTCCATAACAGGACAGCGGTCATTAACAGCCACACTATCATTTTCCTTGCACTTTTCACGGAGTCTCAAAACATAAGTAATTTTGTACTTTAATAAGTTGTCGGGTTGTTTCTCGACTTGATAAGAAAAAGAATAAGTTGTGATTTCAAAAGTAGTTTAAAAATAAGTTCTAGACTGCAACGTGTGCTCTGTAGAGTCAGTTTAAAAAGGCAGTTTAGTTTTAAATTGTTTTGAAATTGACCACTTCACGTCATCCGCACGCATGTGTTGGCAGGTTGTGTACTGTGCGGCAAATGTGACCATTCTTATAAATGTCTTATAAGAGCATTTACCGGCCCACGACGAGCGCACTAATTCTTGTAGTATAATACAGGTCAGGTTCAAGAGGTTCTCTACCGACCTTCGGACAAGGAAGTTACAATTATGGTGTTTTGTCTTGGACATCATTACTTAACGCCCATTATACGGGGTGGTTGACAGATTTACGGCTTCTACGTGGTGTCCTGCGATACGTGTCCTTTACGGATTTACTGTTTCTACGCAAACTGCTTACTATACGAAACAATATCGACACGGTTTCTCTAATATTCTAAACAATTCTAATTACAAAACGTATACGGTCGACAAATTATGTCACAATCCATAGTCTATAGGCAATATTAATTTTCAACTTTAGGTTTATTATTATAGGAAGAAGACACCGTATTGTTGTTCATGTCCGGAAGAATCACGGATCTTTCATTATCCCGGAAAATCATTTAAGCTGCGAGTGACACCGCAGGGCAAGAAGGTAGTAAGTATTTAACTGGCATAAGTAGTTTCTGCCATGTGGATAAATATTTGCTGTGTAATAAAATAACACTTAATTGTTCGGGGTTTACCCTAGTTTTACAAACGCAATCAGTGGGAATGAATATAACTGTGTTTTTATGCTTCGAAAGGTATTAAATTCATACTTTTATCATGCTTTTGTCAACTAGCGCTTGAACGTAGCTTAAACTTTTAATCTTTATATGGATTTCAATTAATGTCCCTATTAAAAAAAATATACATAAAACTGTATAAAGCGTTAAAATACTCCACTTTCAAAGTCCAAACGTAAGAGAAACTTTCACAAATTTCATAGTCTTTTTGTGTAAGCAGGTCTTTAAAGTTTAAACCTAACGGTCACTAAGCTACACTCACCTTATTAACATCTATAAAATGACGTTGATAATGAAATAACGATACAATAGTCTAGACGTAAGCATAAACGATTTGTGTATTGTATTCGACCTACTTACAGAGGCACAAACAATAATACCTCGTCACAGCACAAATCATACTTACTTAGTACAATTTTGTGACGTACAAATTGTAGAGGCCGTTTACGTCTTAACAGTTCACCTTTAAGGGTTAAACTGGCTCGTGTTTTTTTCATTTTTTCTTCATTGTAGGAAATTCTTAGAACTGAGAAAAATGGGGAATTACATAAAAAAAATATACTGTTTTTATCATAGATCTTTTGTTTCCGCCGCGCGGAGTAAACACGTATAAGGTAAGCTTGATTTTTTATGTTAAATTTTAAGGAAATAAGTTGATAATGTTCACATAGGATCAAAAATCCCAATAAACAAAATCTCAGTCTGAGCTTTTGCTATCAAGTTATTGTTTTTAATGGTTTGTAGGGTGGTGGTACCTACTTACTAGTCTAGGATTTGCTTTGACTTGGACAATTTAGTAAATCCTTAAATCAGTCAGTCAGAATGTTTGTAATATTTATGGTAGTAATTCGGCGTCACAAACGACACTATCTGCCATGTTCTATCATGAGAGAACAGGAAGTGACGGCATAATTGTAAGTCCTGTTCTAATTATAATTATTTTCAAGTTTTAATTCTACTGACTAAAGTAGTGCTCTCAATCCACGATGATCCACTTAGGCATAACGTCAAAATTATATAGGAAATCTCAACTTAACATAACTATGCCCATATAGAACACAACTACTAGTATTTAAATGCGTTAATTTGTCACGCGAAAAGGGATAATTTAGTACCATTGCTAATATAATTTGCGCCATTTTTTTACCTAGCGCAGCGACCTTCATAGATAGGTACTGTACTCGTACCACAGAGACTCGTACTCAGAGCTCGTAGTATATAAATCCTGCGAATGATGAATGACAATACGTGTGATGTACCTATGCTGCCGATTCGGTTACAGAATCAACTTAACTTATTTAAGTTTAGTCCTGTCACTTTCCATTTCGAGCGAACAGAAAAGGATGGCAGTATAGACGGACTTATTATAAACCTGTCACATAGATCGAATGCACGAAACGAAACGCATTTTAGTCAGGACCCTTTCACATCACAACTTAATTTGACTTATCTTGAGCGTTATACGTCAGTTTGACACAATTATAATCAGCTGTTGAGTTGCTGTCTCTATTTTATTCAAATTTTAGAAAGTGACAGGACTAAACTTAAATTAGTTAAGTTGAAGCTGTTTCCGAAATTGCGTCATAAGAATAATGCGAAAGCTGTGTTTTGGACGTCCTCTGCCACGATCGTTCGTAGTCACGCGCTGTATAGACTCTATACTATAGAGGGTTATATTATACTACGAAAGCAATTAAAAAATAAAAAACACTTTTAGTTCCCTTCTATGTGGTGTACTAAATAATTATACTCTGTACCTATATAAGATTTAATAAGCTAATCCATAACAAACTGAAGCAGTACGACCAAGAACGTTGTGACACTGGAAGCGCCCTGAAATAAAAACGTATTATTTGATACAAAATGTAAAAACTCAAATGATTAATGAAATGTTTTTTTTTTTACTTGAAATAGGTTAGCTTTTGACTCTAGATACAAAGGTCAGCGAGCTAACCCAGACAACGCCTGTTAAGGCACTGGTAGTCTCACGCACCGACGGAACACAGCAAGCTGTTTGGCGCCGGACTCCGGTGAGAGGGTGGTCGCGAGCCAGGCGGCCCCTCAATGATGAACGACTTTCAATTTTTTTCGTGTCAATGGTATGATCTACGTGTAAATAATTGGCAACGCTAACTACTATTCAACTACAAGTTGGTATGCTGCAAAGGGCAATGGCATGATAACAAATGGGTCATATTCGTTAGTTATCCAGCAACCACTAAAGAAGAAGCAGAAGAAGAGAAGACAAGAGTAATTTTTTGTGATAAACTGATAAGTATTACCGTAACCAGCAACATGTAGTCGACCCTGCACAATCCACAGGCGGTGAACACAGGAATCTGATGCAGCAGCTGATTGGAAAACTGTAGCGCCTGGTGAAGAGAGTAACGTTTTTTTTAGTCTCTAGAGACTATTCTACTGAAATTACGGCCTGGCCAAGGGACAATTCGCTGTAGCGAGTTTTTGCGCGTGGCGTAAGTATGTCATAGCTTCTTGCGACTAATAGAAATGGTTTGCTTTCTCTCTTTCTATTTAATTTATTGCTGCAGCAAATCTCTCATGGCCAAGTCGTTAAAAGGAGGTACTTTTTTAATTACCCCTGCAGTAATTTTTGGGCTAATGTCCAAATTGATAATTTCATGCACGATGTACGATGTTTTCTTGGCCTGAAATATAAATTCAATTGTATCTTCGGTTAGACATTTTTTAATTTGTTAAATAGGTAAGCCTGGGAAAGCCGCACTGTACTATATCTACGCACCTGTTTTACAGCCGCTTCAGAAAAGTAAATGTTAAGGAATATCACACCAAAAGCGTACAGAATCTGCCAGAAAATATTTATCAGGAAAAAAGTGTATCGTTTTGAGTCATGAAAAAGTCCGCTCGCTGTCGCTTCCATAATATAGAAGAGGTAGAGAATCAAATATAAAAGACAAAAGATTAATGTGCAGACCAGTATACCTAAATCCATACATTATTTGAGACGATTCGACTGCTGCAAATATCAAGTCATAGGTCTTTGCACAAGCTTTCAACTTATCACAAAAATACTTGTCCGTATCTATACTTTGCATGCTTATTGGTTGTATTTGTATCGTTCGCACAAACACTCTTTGACCCCCACACTCCTGCCGTTTTATTTTAGTAAGAACCGTGTTCAAAATCCTGTATCTGCCTGTTAGAAATCCCACGTAGTTGCAATAATGAGTTGACAATATTAAAGCAAAGACGTTTATCACCGCTGCTTGGATTATCAAGTCAACAGGTGACGGTATTTCTAGGAAATACAACGGGATACAGATGCTAAGAAGTCGGGCAGTGCCAGCAAGAATCTGAATTAAGCATCCGATTATAAGGTAAGAAGCATCCCTTCTATAATCAATCTTTACGCCCAAACTTTTAATTCCGCAGTCGATATCAACTAGTTTCTGTAAATATTCTGTCGATATGTTCAAATGAAACGGCATCTTCCAAACTGTTACAGTAATCAAAGCTATAGAAACTAGCCTTTCGAAAATGTCTCCATATTGTTTCAATCTTGTGTCGTACAACATTCTCAGTATGGTTTGGTCTTCGTAGAAAGCTCTGTAAGTGCAGAAATAGAACAATATTCTCCAGAAGCAGAAAAATAAACACCCGGGCCATGAGAAGTTAGATACCACGCGATTCTTCGAGTCACTTGTCAGCTCATAGACCGACATACCGCAGAGTTTTCTTACAGGGGACGTCAACTGGAGCACTTCGACTATGTTTTTATATTTATTTCGTTTTAGCGGTCTCATCGTTTATTCAGGTAAGCCTTGCGTACTTTACATGAAAACCGTCGAAAGAACAATATTACTTGAAAGGTATGAGTTACCTTTTTAATGTGAAAGTTAGTTATTTTATTACAGTAGTCCCATAAAAATGATGTAACAAAATTGAATGAAATTGTATTATTGAAGTAAAAGAGATGATAAAGTAGAGTACTGTAACATAATTGAAACAATTGAAAATAATAGTACGATCGTACCTACCAACTGCACTTAAAACAAATTGAATTAGCTATTAGTAGGTTTAGGTACGAACGATAAAAACGATAACACTAATTTAAATATAGTCACGCCATTATCCCTTACGAGGTAGGCAGAGCGTCACCAGCCTCGTAAAATGCAGAAAGGCATTAAGTTTTTTTTTATAGTCTTATTATCACAGAATACAATTTAATTTTGAGACGTGACATCGACATCTTATTCCACTCCACAGCTCATATTTCGAAAACTGTAATATTTTAATTAATAATAATGTATTAAATTTCACCCAAAAATATGTTTAATTTTTTAAAAATAAAAGTAATTTGGAGTAAATAAGCATAATTTATTAAATCTATCAATTTATTAAATCACACTGATTCTAAAAAATATACTAAGTTGTTGCTTTTCTCTTCTATCAAAACATAATCGAACATTTTAAAATCTATGAGTACAAGTAATTAGAAGAATATAAGTAAAAGATTGTACAATCTTTACTAGACGGATGAACGCAGCCCTTGAAAATGTGTATCTACGTGGAGTAGAGGTAGCCAACATTTCAGCTTGCCTGCTTTTCCACAAAAGTTGAAACATTAGCCCATTACAAACTGAAGAAGTATCACCAAAAACGTTGCCACATTGAGAGATCCCTGAAAATAACAAGAAACATAATAGTGCCGATTCCAAAACAAACACACTTTTTTTTGTAGCCTATAAATTGTCCCACTGCTAGGGGCAAAGACCTCCAAACACACTAGACGAACTACTTTGATCCTGTCATTTACAATTCGTTTAGAATTTTCAAAGGATTTTGGTCGATAACCTCCTACACCACGACTTATAGATTTTTGATTTGACAGGATTATAATTAGTTCGTCCGTAGTTCCGTCCTTTTCTGTTCTCTCATGGCAGAAAATTATATGATTTTATTTTAGTTAAATCATGTTTCCGTCAAATCAGGGCCAATGACGTACCTAGGTACTTAGCTGCTTATTTTACATAAAAAATGCACCAGGTGAAACTTACATGCATCAGTAGCGTATAATCAATATTGAACAATCCGCAGGCTGAAAACACGGGTGCTTGGTGCAACATTTGCTGGGAGAACTGCATCGCCTGATGAAAACGGAAACATTAAGATCCCCTAACATACAATGTTAAAAAAGAATATACCTGGAATAAAAAACAATGCTGAAAAAACTTTAGGGTGTGAATCTAACCACGAAACTGAACAACTACTTTTCCCGAAGAACACAAATTACAAATTACAAAAATTAAGAACAAAAATTACACGAAGAAAACAAATTGGGCCTCCCATACAAAATTATTCGAGCCGCTGACACCATTTGTAGGTATTGGGAGGGCCAAAATTTATTTTCATTTTCGATATATTCCTTGGGGTAAGTTGTTCAGTTTCATGGGTAGGTTCACATCCTAAAGATTGGTCAGCAATTTTTTTCACTCCCTGTATAGTTTATATACCTCTGCAGTGATGGCTGGGCTGATAGCAGAGTTGATTATCTCATGCAAAATATACGATGCTCTTCCAGCCTGAAATATTTTTGTCATTTAATATTTTTAGTCTTACCAAAATCCAAAGACAAATAATTAAGTATTTTGGAGGTTTGCCACTTGAAGAATGGGTAGGTATAGGTATTATGGACACACAAAATGGCGAACTAAAAAATGTAGAGCAAAAGTTAAATCACCTCTATAACAGTCGTATCAGACAGATGAATGTTCATGAATATCATGCCGACAGCGTAACCGATCTGCCAAAATACGTAGATGATGAAATATGTATACCGCTGCGTATCATGGAAGAGCCCGGCAGCTGTCGCCTCCATAAAGTAGAATAAATAAAGTACTATGTAGAGAAGACAGTACAAAAAAGTACAGACAAGAGCGAATCCAAACATATTATGAACTGATTCAACAGAGTCAAACAGTAGACCATAAGTTCTCGCGCAAGCCCTTATCTTTTCACAAACACACTTGTCTTGGTAACTCTGTAGCTTCTTCAGATTTACTGGTTGTTTGTTCCGCACAAGTACTATTTGCTCCCAAGATTTGAAATCTCTTATGTCAGCCAACAGTTTGTTTATTATTTTGTGTCTGTTGAACAAGTAACGCACGTAGAAGCAGTAGTGTGCTGTTATGATCATAGCCAGTATATTAGTCCCAGATGCTTGTAGTAATACCTCTATTGGCGCCTTATTCTTCAAATAATACAGCATAATCCATACGCTGAACAGTCTCGTAAATCCAGCAACCAATTGTATAATGGCACTCACAAAGAAATTACGGGCATCAACTTTATGGTCGATTTTGACTCCAATAGCTTCGATACTGTCGTTTATAGCCAGAAGCTTTTTGACATATCCGGGACGTAAGCTTGTATCAAAAGCTATTTTCCAAAAGGCGTAAGTTACGTATAGCGTTGCCAGGTCCTCATACCGAAAAGCCGGACAGAGCTGTGAGCTTGGCCTAACATTTGGGTCAAAAAGCCGGACATCCTGCATTTTCAACAATTTTAAATATTCGTGTAAAAAATCAATTTTTTTTTGGCCTAACATTTTGGTAAAAAAGCCGGACACCTTGCATTTTCGGGGATTTTTTGGTGTTAATGTAGAAAATTAATGAAAACCAAGCTTTTTTGATAATCTATACTTATAAAATCGTTTGTCCTTACTGACTGACTGACTGATTCATCAACGCAGAGCCTAAACTACTAAAGCTAGAATCATTAAACTTAGAGTGCAAGTTCCTCTTATAACGTAACCTCCCACTAAGAAAGGATTTCCGGATTTTCCCTCCCTAAACGGGTAAAAAGGGGGGTTGAAGTTTGTATGAAAGTCCGTCAATTTTGAAGGTAGGATCTTCAAATTTTGTATTTAGGCTAATGATTAAAAAATAATTTATACGTGTTTCAGCATTTTTGCATTTTTTACCCCTAAGAGGGTTAAATAGGGGATGGAAGTTTGTATGGAAATTCCGTCAATTTTGATGGCAGGATCTTCCAATTTTGTTTTTGGGCTAAAGATTTAAAAATAATGAACACGTGTTTCAGCGTTTTTGTATTTTCCACCCCTAAGGGGGTTAAATTGGGGATGGAAGTTTGTATTGAAATTCCGTCAATTTTAAAGGTAGGAACAGCGCGGGAACTCAATCCCACGGGAAAACTCTTAGCTGCGGGTAAAACCGCGGGGCGGAAAGCTAGTTTACAATAAAACGAATGCCAAATTAGTCTAAATGTACTTTATTATTAATCAGTCTCAATAATTCTTTCCTTAATTCAAATTAAATTCCTTAATTCGAATCGCGAATTCGGTCTCGATGCGCGCGAATTTTGAAATCTAAAAAGCCTAACAAAAGCCGGACAGGCCGGACGACGCTTATTTTGGCCGGACAGGCAATCAAAAAGCCTGACTATGTCCGGCTAAAGCCGGACGCCTGGCAACGCTAGTTACGTAGAGTGTGGACACGATTCTCTCGAAAACGTCGCCGTAGTGTTTAAGCCTGGTCGTGTACAGCTCTCGGAGAACTGTCTGGTCGTCTTTGAACGTGCGAAAGCTGCTATAGTAAAACATAGCTACCATTATAAGGAAGAATATGAGTCCACGAGGTGTGAACCTGCATTCCACACCGTGCTCTAGATCATCTACCAACTCAAAAACTGCCAACCCAACATATTTTTTAAATGCAAAAGACAAGTGCAGCACATCTGTATAGCTGCTGTATTTAGGAAGCTTTAATGGCCTTATAAGGTTATTTTTAATTTTTAATAATTCTTTCGTAACTGCGTTCATATTGAACAAAACAAATTGTAGAATGAAAAATGTTAATGCTTATTTGTGACAAGAATGTTCGGATGAACTCATAAAAAATTGATGTTTCTGAGTTTAGTGGTGATTATAAAATATTGAGTCTCGAAAATGAAATGGAGGGCAAACATTTAGTAAATGAAACAAAATTATGGTATTCGCAGTTATCCACTGGATAATAGATATTTATTTCTCGTGACCTTTCACATATACAGTGGTATCCTATATTATGAACATCATAGGCATGATATTGTCATTAATAACAAATAGATGTAGGCGTATATACAAAGGAATAGTTGATGAAATTCATTTCGTATTTATTTATAAGCACTATACAACTTTACATAATGTGGAATTATAAGCATTTCTGCGTCTAATAGTATATTAACCTTCTGCTTACGCTCGCTCATTCAATTAAAATAGCTACCTAATTGAATGTACACATGAAAATAAATTGTGCTCTTCACTTCATTATTATATTAATCAGGATATAAGAGCATTACTAACCATCTTCAATGCTCTCTTCTCATTCTATGGCTTTTTAAAGTAAATAAAATATTAGCTAAATCGTAGGCTAGCAACTAAACTACTTTAGAAACGTGAGAACATCGTCGACGTAGGTACAACTTATTGTCGACATAGGTACAATCTTTTCGTCGTCATAGGTACAACTTGGCGACACGCTGTATGGCACAAATTTTATAGGGTACATCGCGTGGTAACATTTAAATACTATTGTCATGGTGGATTTTTGAATATAGTTATAAGTACATCCATAACAGATTATTGCTTTTACAGACACGAAAATACAGCTCCAAATGAAAACTGCAAAAATAAATCTTTTATTATACTATTATTTGTTCCTTTATTTACTTTGTGACCTTACGGTGTTAAGAGATACATATTTATCACATTATATATATTTTATATGGTCTGTGCCAAAAATTATAGCAGTTGTTAGTAAATGGAATCTTATATTTCTATTTATTTAAAATATAGCCCCATGTGGCCGATTTTCCATAAAAATAGCTTCGGACAAAACAGATCAAATGCAACGTTCATAAAATTATTTATTAGGTCTATTTAATTTAATTCTATAAAATGCACTATTATGGAATTTTCAAACGTTTATACATAGTTATTGCGTATATGAACCGATTTTAAATAGTCTATTAATGGATGATATAAAAGTTTCAATGGCCGAAAGCCGAAATACACTGTGTTTAGCTATCGTACATATATTTTACTGATGAATTCAGATCTAGAACTTTTACATACTTTACGAATGACTTTCATGAGTAAAGTGGTTTGATGATTTATAAATTCGACAGCGGAACACATTGTATAACGTATCTACTATACTATAAGATGCATCTCAGGAATAAATCTAGTTTTTCTAATGGTAATGAATCAAAGTTGCAGAATTGCGTTTAGGAATCTTTTATCATATTAAGTTAAGCATGTCTAGTCTTAAAGCTGACCTATACTATTATAGTAACTTTTATTCGTTTTTAATTTGATAATAGTTGAAACTGGAACAGAGATTCTAAATATAAACTAAATGACGCATTTATTTATTTTTGGCTACAACAGGAAGGTTTCAATTCTAACTATAGTCGCGAAACTGCTTTTAATATGATATTTAAAAGAATAATTTCATAAAAAAATAATGGCTTATACTTTCGTTCGCTGATACATTAAAAAAAAATGTTAGAAGAATAAAAACACCCAATCTACAAATCTAATGGAAAATAAATGCGAGCACTTAATTCGGTAGATTAACCTCCATAAAATTAAATTATTTAATTGTGATGATTAGCTGCCTCTAACTACTAAATGTAATAATATCTAGGATAATCCCCATACAAATTGTTAAAAATACATGTAATTCGTTTAATTTTGGTTAAAGTAAACTTTGACGCAACCAAAATGTTTAATAAATAATGGCGTATAAGTGTTTCGATAATTTTCTAGTACTTTTAATTTAAACAAAATTAAAACTACTAGATAATTATCGAAATACTACAATAGATCTATAATAACTTTTAGACGTATAAAAATGACTAATTTTAAAGATTACAAGCACCGTTCCGATCTTGAATTTTGACCAATTAATGGGCGCATGTAGTTTTGTGATAGACTCGTGATATTTCCCTATAGTAAACTCAATCATACTTTGCACTAAGTAATAAATCTTAACTTATAATTAACAAACACACAAATCCCTCGCCATCACCTCCAGAAACACATTGCACATACACTTTTGTAAAGCTCATGTCTATATAATTAAAATCACATCTCATTAAATATCTTTGGATACAACCAAATAAAAATATCATTATAGCGTACAAAAATACAAAAAATATACAAGAATGTCAATTATGTTATGTATGATTCAATGATAAGAAGTTACTCAACTTGGCTATATACCACATTTATTATAAATTTATTATTTTCCACAAAAGTACCAATGGAAATCACACAGACTAGAATTGAATATTGGAAAAATATGGTATACATTCAAGCCTACAATATAAAAAACTGGAAAGACGATCGCCTAACAAGCTGCTTTATGAGTGGAAATATTTTAAATAGCTGTATAATATCATCTATCCCTGACATTAGGGTTCATCGGGTCGATCGACCCACACGAAAGAAGATCTATCATAGGAGCAGAAAGATTCAAGCCATCGTGGTCTACTATTTCACGGTAAGTATATAAAGAATCGAACGAGAATCTTTGTCCATTTTTTATTTAAACGTTATCCAAGCCGATGAAAAACATACGGTGACTTTTTTCTTGTGACCTTTAGCTTATCGGTCAACTCACTTCGGGAAGACAGAACAAATCGCGTTCAGTAGAAAAGCATCCGTCTCAAAATCCATCTCAAAATTTCTCAAAACTCAGTCTGCGTCTCCGCATAGTTATTATTGTAACAGCTGAGATTCATCGGTCACAGTAGGTCCTGGACGTGCGAAGTGTCCAGGTTGGTGATCAGGGTTTTGAGGAAGCACATCTCTTTGCGCGCGTTCTCTAGTATGACGCGCGGATCGTTCGACATGCAGCGCAGACAGTTTGGCGCGAAAACCATCGCGAGATTAGCGGAATCCATTTTGGTCTGACTTACCACCTCCGGAGCCGTGAATTGTTGCAGGAAGCTTATTAAATATGTGAGCACCTGAAAGGGAAACGTAGTAGTAAAGATTTGCTTTACTATAGAGGGATACAGGCGTATTTGTATGTGTGTGTGAGTTTGTGTATGTATGTGTGTGTGTGTGTGTGTGTGTGTGTGTGTTTGTATGTGTGTGTGTGTGTGTGTGTGTGTGTATGTGGTATGTCTGTAAGTGTGTGTGAGTTTGTGTATGTGTGCGTGTGTGTATGTATGTGTTTGTGTGTGTGTATGTGTGTGTTTGTGTGTATGTATGTGAGTGTGTGGAAGTGGAAAAGCAGCGCGTGCACTTATAGTGTGTGTATGTCTCACCAGTCGGTTGAGCGCGGGCAGGCGCTGCAGTGCGCGGGTGCAGGCGGCGTAGTCCCCGCCGGCCGCCACGCACGCGCCGTACAACGCGTCCGGGATCAGGGGCTCGTATAGTTCACGATACCACAGCTTGAGTAGGCTGGCTGGTGCGTGCGCGTCTGTTTTAAAAATATGAAGAATAGTTAAGTTTAAAACATGGAACATTCTGTGTAAACTTGTAATCATAAAGATAGGCTGTTAAACCATGTGGGGTTTTGGTACCGCTCCATGGGGTAAGGGCCGTCCAAATCTATGAACAAGTAATACGATGTCGCTAAGGCGCCATGTGCGGTTTTGTTTATCTGACGACTACGACGTAACCCATCGCCTATTTAGTCTAAAAAAATTGTTTTTAGTTTAACATCATTTCAATGTAAAAATTACTGCACATTCTTTGTTATATTGCAATAAAAAATTTTGCTATCTATTACTAACCAGTCAAAGTGGAAGCATCAGGCAGCTCCCAGTTATCAATCTTTGCCTTCAGAGCATTGACCTCGTCCACGTCAGCTGACACTCGGAATATGCCCTCAGTCTGTCGTCCGTTTAGAGCGAGCACTTGCTGGGATAGTGCTACTTGCACCCAGGGCAGCTGGCGGTTGGGGAACCGGTCCTTCTGTAGTGACATCACCTCGGATAAGGTGTTGCCGAACATTGATTGGCGGAATATTTGGATCTGCGGACATAAGATACAGGTTAGTGTGGTACCTATCATCGGAGTTGAAAATTGTTTTCGGAAGAAGTTATTGCATTGTCATTCATTATCTATCCGGAAATATCAAATTGCAGTTCTATTGACGCGGAGCCGAGGAGTGGTGCGGTGCATGTAATCACAATGCTCGAAATGTGCGCTTCGCGTCAGTAATAAATTGTGATTGGTCAATTCATACGCCGGTCCACCCAACTCCGCAACAATGGAAACGCACCCTCAATATTTGACTCAAACAAACAATATTTGAAACAAAATTTTAAATACATACTCTAGCTTGATCGATGTCCTCAGTGGTTGGTTTCTTAGGTTGCCGTTTTCCTCCGAAGCCGATTCTCTCCAGACGTTTACAGGCCACGCCCGCGTAGTGTGATACTTGTACGTGGATCGGCCATTTTCCAACCTGACAATAAATAACATTATGTATATTTTAAGTATAGTTCCCGGCAAATTTCTTGTCATAGAATGAGGAAGGTAGGTCTGCCCCGGTAGGAGATTGCACCACAGCGCTTTTTTGACACATGACTGCCATTTTTGAACCTTCTTCCTACCCTATATAGTACTGAAAGAAGTCATCTTCCGCATCGATATGTCTGTTTTTATTTCTAATCACATAACGGATTTTGAAATTGTTTTTACCATCATGTAGATAATTTTATCCGAAATTATTATGAGAGATTTTTCTGGGCAAAGCCGGGGCGAGTCGCTAGTATATCTTATAGCTACCTCTGGGAAGGCGTCGGCGAAGGCGGGGTCGCGGTGTCGGTTCACGTAGTTGGTGAGCGCGGGTTGGAAGGCGGGGGAGGGGGGCACGAACGCGAGACACACAGACAGCAGCTCCCACCCGCGCAGGAGGGAATCCCGTAAAGGGTTCTCGGTCGTTTGACGGCATAACTGCACGTACAGTTCGTCACGGAGTCTGTGGGCAAAATATTTTGAAAGATCGTTTTTTTTTAATACTTTAATTAACTCAAAAGATTCGTAAATTTGCAAACATTCTCTGTTGACTTAAAAGCCAAACTCTCTTCATTCAAATGCTGGAAAACTAGAAAACATTCTCTGTTGACTTTCTGTATCTAAATGCTGAAAATATTGCGAACATTCTCTGTTAACTTGTAAACAAACTTTTGTTATACTCTCAAGAAATTATTTATATATTAGAATTATGAGATGATGTTTCACTTACTTTTCATTGGCAAATGTAGCATGTAGAATATCTTGAGCTACTGAGTTGAGAGTCATCCCTGGTCGTGCCTTCCGGTCCCCCATGTATATCTGCACCAGTCTGAACAGATCGATGGCTGCCTTCTTGTGTGCCTTGTCCCAGTCGGCGCCCACCATGGGGGCACTGATGGAGGATGACGTCCAGGATAGCATGTCGCGTACTGACGCCTGGAAACACGAGTAATGTAAAGGTACCATTACAAATTGGAATGCACGCAAACTACAGTAGCAGGTTGACACGAAAAACTATTCCTAAGGAAAACAAAATAACACAGCGATCATCCTACAGTTTTTCGTGTACATACTTGTTGCTGCTGCTGCGTGCAGTCCGACTTGGAATAGTACCTTATGTCTGATATAGGATCTGAAACGGGCCTTAATACAGCGTCATAACAGCTTTGTTGAGTCATCTATATCAGAGTGAAAATTAAAATTGTGAGACTAAGGTAAAACATGTCTAATGAAGTGTAAAATTTAAGCATCTGATACTGATTATCTCCCGGATTTTCAGTTTCATGAAATCTCTTGTCATTTTGAGTGTTAGAAATTGGAATTAGAATTGGAACAGAATACCGACCTTCCTCCTGAAGATTCCTTTGTTGAAGTTGAGATTATCTTTGGCGAAGTGCTCTATATCTTGCTCCAGCGGAGGCGCGCGGTGTGCGGGGTGCGCGGGGTGAGCACGGACTGGGCTGTACAGCTGAAATAACATAATAGTTTGTTTCGTATTTTTACAATAATTTTAATACACACAGGTATGACTACATAGAAGAAATATATATAGTTTTTTTACTATCATAACTAAATAGTAAATACTTACTTGTGGTGGTTCAGCGGGGGGCGGGGCTAGTGCGCTTGCGGCGGCCGAGGGGGCGGAGTTACCACCTAGCGATGATGTCTGTAAACAAAGCGAGGGATATGTTAAACTGGCCATTGTACAAACCTAACTGTATGAAGATTAACCAATCGAAAAACAAAATTATAAAGATTTTTCAAAACTTTCCCTTCAGGAATTCCCCCTTTTTCATTTAATCGATGAGATCGATCCCACTCTTCGGTACACACAACGGTGCGGCAGAAATCTGAACACCTTCGTGCTGTGCCAGATCCTTAAATGGATATCAGGCCATATTATATTCTCACCCTATGTATCCCGGGCGAGGGTTGTCGGTCCCGGTCGAACCCGACAAACGTGTTGTAGTAGGCGACTCCGTGGTTCATGTACTCCACGTCCTGCCCGGGGGCGCGCGTGTGACCGTACGAATGTGGTAGGTACCTGAAATTACTACAATTTTAGTCTACATGTCTAGCTCTCCTTACAAGTATACACTAAAGGCTTGCTGTGTTCCGTCGGCGCATGAGAGTGCCAGATGATAGGCATCTTCTGGGTTAGCTCGCGTTGACTCTATCTGTCATTTCTGACCTTATGTCTAGAGTCAAGAACAATCCCATTTCCAATAAAAGAGGCGCGTTTTGTCCCGTGATTTCGCTGATTGAAAAATTCTATCTGAACAATTCTACTTGGAGGTTAAATTACTCTAGAGAAATCTGTTTTAGTTGTACATTTGCACATGGTTCAAATCTTCGGTGTCAATGCAGAGTTGACGCAATATTTCATTACATCGCAAATATTACTGAACAAACTTACACTCCGGAACCATCATCGTCGTCGGGCGTCCTGGCGCCGCCGTCTGACGACTCGTTATCCGGCTCGTGACCGGACAGCGAGCGCGAGCCGGAGCCGGAGCGCGACCGGGACGAGCCCGACTCCCCGTCCGAACCAGAGCCCTCGCCATAGCGGTCTCGGCCTGCAATACAATTTTTTTTTATTGAGTTTGTGTGAATTTGCGAGTGTGTGAGTCTGCGAGTTTGTGAGTTTGCGAGTGTGGATGAGTGTACGAGTTTGTGTGAGTTAGCGAGTTTATGTGAGTTTGCGACTTTTGCGAGTGTGTGTGTGTGTGTACGAGTTTGTGTGGGTTTGCGAGTGTGTGAGTCTGCGAGTTTTTGTGAGTTTGCGAGTGTGTGTGAGTTTGCGAGTGTGTGAGTATGTGTGAGTTTGCGAGTGTTTGTTTGGCATCTTTAGGAGACATAATATGATACAATGTACTCACTGGTGAGTTTGGCCTGCTGCATGATGTAGTCCTGCAGAGGAAGCAGGTGTTGCATGCCGCGCAGGTCCCAGTTGGTATAGAGGGGGGATGCCCGACCTTCATCGTCCTCTTCTGAACCGTCTAAGGGAGGGGACTCCGCTTCGGGCCGTTTGTGACCTGTGGAACAACATGGAATTTACTAGGTACGTGAATAAACATAAAATAGCACTGTAATGCACTGCCAAAAAAACTGGAAACAATTTCAATTGCAACGTAAAATAATTCATATCAATCTGGTAGGAAAAGATGTTAATACTTACGGCGTGATTTGGTGCGATCTTTGGGTACGGAAGTTCTCTCAAGGCGTTGATTGTGTTTCTGCAGATTAGGCTCTGTCAGCGGCGGCTCAAGGCTTACGCATTTCATCTTGTAATTCACTGCGACAAATAATTTTAGGTATATATTTTGTTTAATATTGATATCGATTCTGGCTAACAGAGAATAAAAAACAACAGCTGACTTTAGGTGTTAAGACGTCTAAAATTACAAAATAATAGAGAGCATGCTAAATGTTGTCAGTCAATTCCGAATATAACAATGGCTTGTCTGATGTATACCCACCCCGGAGTCCGGTGCCAAAGTTGATGTATTCTATCAATGTCTTTCCTGTATTTATTCCGGTTACTTCCGGCCTTGATAGCATATAAACAAAAATAACTGGTAAAATCATCATTACCTGCGGCTACGTTGTCGTCTCTCATCAAGTTGTGTTGCGCGTCGTGCGGCGGCGTGCGGTGCTTGCTGCTGCCGGACGACACTGACGTCTTGCTGGACGAATACCGCTCCGGTTCGGCTTGCTGACGTCTGCCGGACAATGTTATAGTTTTGTAATAATTGCCGTATAGGTACAGACAGCACACCTGACGTAACTTCGTGAGTCTGGCATCGATTATGACTTGATTGATTGATGATTATGTATGATGTAAAAATTACAATTCGAAGATAAACTTCTGTGACCGATTACATCGCTCTCAAACTTTTTATAAATGTATTTATAAAGAATACCTATAAGGACGGCCAATAACACGATTAAAGATAAATTTGTCTGAAGGGTTTGTCCACCGCTTGTTTCTCCGGGTATCTGCCCACACGCTCTAGTTCTGCTAAACGGTCTAAGACCCTATATTCACCTACCTGGTGAACTCCCTAGTGGGATGCCAGTTGGAAGCTGCTGCATTATGACGCAGGTCGAGGCTGGTTTGTCGGAAGGGTTTGTCCACGCTGTACACGGCTTGCTTCTCCGGGTATCTGTCCATACGCTCCAGTTCTGCTAAACGGTCTTTGTCCAGGTGCCTGGGAAGTAAATCGAACATTTTAAAAGATTTTTTATGATAAAAATATGTAAGGTTTATTTACAAGTATTCATGACATTTTTTGTCTGTGTAGTGCCAGGGTAGACTAGCTTCATCACACATCGTATCTGCGCTGGCCACTCTGTCAAGTCCCATCTGGTGAGAATGGAATTTACCCTTCATGAGGTTGATATAGTACCTGTCTGAGTAGCGCTCACGGGCATGACGCGTGAGTTGATGGGGGCGTTCCAAACTATGGAGGACACGTGCGCCGCCCATCGCGTCCGTCGCCAGGGAGATCGATGATACTAGCGATGGACGCGCCGCCGTCGTCTGTACAGAAGAAACAATGTTACGGATGAAGGCAATCTTTTTGAATAGATGTGACCAGGGTGCGGAAAGCAAACGCCAACAGATCAATTACCAATTGCGCGGCTTTGCGCGTTCGATTCTTGACTTTCCCACCTCATGCCCCCACGTCACCCCATAGGTTACTTCAAGAAGTTTGCCCCCAACAATAATTATACTCGTAAATTCTTATTTGCTTCATCTTCTTCTGTCCTTTTTATCTAATGTCAAATTCACCTAACTGGACTAACAAACGCATTAAAAACTGTAAGTGAAGAGTTAAACAACATAATTGCGAGATACAAGTGGGGCTTTATCAAAGTACCTATGAATTAGGTGCTTTTGTAAACTTGACCTCACATCACACGGCAACAGCGGAATAGTTAACAAAACACAAAATATCAGAAAAATATCGTCGGTTAAGAAGTTTTAGGTGATAGGGCTCAAACAAAAATCACTCAATTTTTACTATAATTTATACCATTTTAACTTTGACCGCGACTATGGGTGTCATTTCGCCGGCACCGGATGCCAACGGTTTGCAACTGACGCGCGCGTGTGACGCATTGCGAGGGAAGTAGACAGGATGGCGGGTGACCGAATATGGTGAGACAAATACACTCGTAAATCTATGCTGATTTGAATACTACTTTCACTTCATATTGTGGTAACTTATTCGGTATACGGGCTGTTACGGAAAACAGTAGAAAAAATATATTTGGTCCTGTGTACAAAAATGATCGTTTTGCCTTACGACCTTGTGTGGTAACCAAAAAATAGTAGGAAACAACGCACTTTGCCTTTTCACTCAGTGAAATATTAATTTAGCAGGTTACAGTGCCCATTTACCATCTGGCGGGCCGTATGCTAGTTTGGCACTATTTAGTATTTAAAAAAAACACAATAATATGTATGTTTCTCACCTGTAAGTACGGCTGTGGTTGTGGTTTCTGTAGCGGGCTGCTGGGGCTCTGTGGCGAGGCTGATTCGCAGGACGAACCGCCTCCAGATTGCTGTTTCAACTGACATATTTTATTTACTGTTAAAACTAATGCTACTTTAGAGAAGGTACGTTCAATGAAGATTTTAGTTTTAGGTATGTGAACCGGTGCTCTTGGTTATTTAGTTATCTATTAAAATATTGAAAATTAAATCCATAATAATGTAATACAATATCCTTTTATTCTTTTATCTTGTTAGAAAAACTGCAAAAGCGTATATCGAGATTTAATATCCATTGAACGCGAAACATTCCATAATATCCCCACTCAATTTTTACGACACCCTCGGGATAAGCTCATTACATACATTTTACCAACCTACATACATGCTGGACTGGGAGTAATAGAAAAACATAGAATGTGCCAGCTGCATCTCCTCCCGTGCTACATACATGCTGGACTGGGAGTGATAGAAAAACATAGAATGTGCCAGCTGCATCTCCTCCCGTGCATGCTGTAAAAATCGGCTAAGGGAATCGAGGGTTTCAGTGTCTTGCAATTTAGGCGATGGGCTGACAACCCGTCACTATAGCAATATACATAATCTACTGTATAATAACCCTCAAAACTTGTCAGACGTGGCGGAATTACCTTTATTTAGGTCGTTTTTGCTCTGCCTACCCCAATAGGGATAAAGGCGTGATTTTATGTATGTATTTAAGTACATAAATTTTAGTTATTGCGCTGCGTGGCTTATATTCAAGAGCCAAGCGACAACTACGAAGTAAACCTTGCTAGTCCACTAGTAGGTCCCTAATCAAAATCAATCGTAACAATCAATGATATAAATAATCCTAAAAGGCCTAAAGGTGATATCTGTATTGCATCAGTTCAATTTGTGATATAGAGAATTTAATTGAAGTTTTACGTTATTGTGTGAAATCTACGTCTTCCATGTTATAAATAATTCATGACAAATTTTCGCAAAAGGAAGAATAGTCTAGTCTTCCTTTAGATATGTTTCCTGCAGGAAGCCAATAACCGGTAATTTCATTTTAATTGATTACTACAAAAAAATAAGGACCAAAAAATTGATAACTACAAAGAAAATGAAAAGAAAACCGAGTACTATTGTAAAATGATTAGTGCTTACCTTGCGTCGAGTCAAAGGCGTGCTCTCAACAGATTTGAAGTATTTTTCGTGCATCGAGTCGTCTGAGGCATCCTTCCGCGGCGAGATGAAACTGCCACTTCGGTTTAGCCCTGCGAAAGGGTCCATGGTTTAAACGAAGTTTGAAACTAAGTCCTCAAAGCAGGTTAACGTTTTGTGAAAGACCAGTTTACATAGATTAGGCACAATAATTTTTCATGAGATATTTAGTAGTCCGAAATTTTATAAGGAAATGGAATAGAACATTTTTGTATAAATAAAATGTGAATAAAGCTATACCGGAATGTGGCGACCATTTCTCCGCGTCGTGTGGGGGCGCGGCGGCGCTGCTCCGCTTCCGAAGTTGTTGCGGGGTGCACACGGGAGCGTTGGCCGCCGCAGCCGCTGACATTTCCTACACAAGAAAAATATTGTTAAAACTGATTCTGCTTGTAATGATCCCAATCTTGGCTTTTGATCTTAAGGGTTGGATTCCCACCTGAGATAAGAAAAATTAAAGTATCACTTTCTTAAGATTGTTTCTAGTATTATTAGGACAAAGCAAGTTCGCAATGCAAGTTTCTGGTGGTGGGTAAAAATTATAATTTTTCTAGTTGCTTCTATTCTGATCATACTGTAAAACCAATAAAGAGACTCAAGGCGATATATTTCAATTTAAAAGATGTGCAGATAAAAGGTCAATAAATTTAATACAGTCAGGTTTTGGATTAACGGCTCTTGAAGTTTTGTGTTGTCAGTTTTATGTAGGAAGAAGTAGGTACCTACCTGTTTCCTCCTATGCTGTGCGCTGCTGATGCTGCTATCGGAAGACCTTCCCGAGTCTGTGTGACGACACATTTGAATGGATCCATCTTCGCTCAGCCGCCCGCGTCGGCTCTCGCCACTGTTCCTGTTAAAAAATATTCATAGTTTTAGTATATGTTGATAAAATAAAATTGTAAATAAGAATTTCACACGGATGGTACCTCACAATGCAGAAAGTCAGGTACAACGATTCTAAATTTAAAATAGAGCATAGCTGGTTGATTCTTAACACTCATAAAATAAAGTGTGTATTTATATTGCTATCTCTATTACAAACTCCTTTGCATTCTTGAATTTTGGAGCTTAGATGTGAAATTGAATTATTTAATTTTATTAATAATAGAAAAAGAAGTGTGATTTATGAGAAAATTATTAGTTTACCTATGATGGTAATGTGACCTCCTAGTTCGTACAGGACTTGTCTGCGATAGACTGATGTTTTTGGCATTGCTCGGGGAGAGCTTGCTTGCGCTAGCCACTGTGCTGTTGCCATTGCTGCTGACTGGGTCTATTGATGGAGCCTAAAACAGACATGGGGTATTCAAAGTGACACTAATACCGGGTGTAAGGGACAGCGGACAGCATACCGATAACTGAAAGAGGTTGCTCAGTCAACGAAACTGAAAAAAAAAAAAATACTTTTCCATGCAAAATGACCATCTCAATCAGACAATTTATAAATTGCCTGATTGGGAAATGGGAAAGCCAAATTTTTTTTTCATTTCCTGATGATAGCTTTTCAGATTCATTGACTAAGCAACCAGTTTTAGGCCTGGTATAACTAAAAATTGTGATTGGTCCAAACAAAAATCAGTTTTTACAATGGGATATTGATTTAATCTTTTAAAATAAGAATTTTTCAATTATCAGTATCTGCTAGGTAAAATAAATAATATTCAACCAATATCAAATCATGCGAGAAAATAGATATCTCAACAACTATAAACAAATGTTGCTACTGTTGATAAAGACATCAACTTTTGATTGATTAGGTAAAAGATAAAAAATAATATTTTTCTGCTAACTATCTTTTTTTTTAAACTACTTATATTTATCATATCAGCTACTAAATATTGATTTCTATCATATTGTCCTCTTTTCTTCATTTATGCAATATAATTATGATCTTTGAATAAAAAATTTAACTTTACCTATTATATTAGTTAATTTAATGAATTTTTGTTATACCTACTTTATTTTATCATTATTTTTCGATTTTTTCAATTCGAGATTTACCTGAGGAGCAGCCTGGTTGGTCTGTGTGGATATTTCCCTTCGTTTATGGGGGTCGGTGTTCTGTTTCAGGGTTTGTAACTTTGCTAGAGGGATGATGTCGCAGTCGGTGGGCCGGTGCCACACGGTTGTCTAAAACAGAATTAAGTACTATATAGCACCTGTTTTTAAATAGAAATTCATCAAATTATTAGCATTCTTTGTAATCATTTTAATAGAGAAATGCATTCTCTGCAATTCAGGTTAACTCGCATTACCTACACTACTTCAAAAGATGTTTTGTAGAAAGTTCGCATTCCACACATTAGTTTAAATTAGAGTTAGAGAATTCACAGCAAAATTTTTAGCAGTAACATTGTAAGATGTGACTATGCACTATTAAGATTTCACAATGCAGCATTCCAGAAAAGTAAGAATGTTAGCTATTTACAGCCAATCTACAATCTTAGTCATAAATTAGCTAGAAAGAATGTTCTGACCTGTGTTGAGGCATTGTAATAGTAAAACCTATGTGTGTTGATGTCAAACAACTCCCACCATTGTGATGAGTCTGTACGCTTCACTTTCACTCCCTGCAAATTGTTGTAAAAGTATAATTAAAACAACCCATTATCATTAGAAAAAATAATACACATGATTAGGTAATGCAAAAAAAAAAAACTGTCTTTACTTGAGAAAATATTAAACTGTAGGAATGAGCTTTTTAGTCTTGCATATTGCATAAGGTAATGAATTATAGGTAGTTATAGAATTATTTGAGCCCCTGAAAAACCATATATGAGATATGTGTATGAATGTAAAAAAATACTTTATGGTGTAGCAAGAAATTGTTTGAAACAGGAAAAGTACAGCTCTCTTAGCAAGATAGGTACTCTGAGAACAGTATAAATAGCTATAAATGAGAGCAGTTATACTCAGAAGGAAATAAAAATACCAGGAACATAGATATCAAGGTGGTAAAGTTACCTCTGGTGGGTCCCAAACACACTCCCCTGTTGTGAGGTTAGCATACATATGCTCCTTTGTCTTGGGCTCGATTATTTCCACCCATTCTACCCTGGAATAGAACATCGCCACTGTTTAGCCTCACCTCCCACAGAGCTATCCCACACCACCAAATTACGGCGAATTCAGGGCGTGACATTACCGATTTCCGAGTACTTTTATTGATTTTGCAACTTTCAACTACGGATATCGGAAGCAATCTGTCAACAATTTACACAGAACATAAAATCACCAAGTTACCTTTCTGACGTCATTTTCACTAATATGAAACAACTCTTCTAAACTTTATTTAGGCATCGTAAACAATTTATTTGACCTAAAATACGAACGAAAGGAAATCATCCATTTTGAATGTTTACTTCATTGAGCTAGAGTTGGTTGAATGTAGCTGTTCTGTGGGACCTAGTATTTTACTATGAAAAGTAGGAAACTTCCGAGTCAGAAATACTGACTTGTCTCGCTCGTACGCGTAGGTGGATTTACACTTACACGCAGGCGCGGATACAAGGGGGGGGCCATAGGGGCAATGGCCCCCCCCTAAAACCCTGGCTCTCACATTACTAAATTGAGTAAATTTTTTTTTACCTTATTTTCTGTGCAAAAATATATGATTTTCTCAAAATGGCCCCCCCCTAAGCCAAATCTTGTATCCGCGCCTGCTTACACGGGCCTACGTGTACTAATTTACAACTTATAAATCCGCATACGAATTTTTTGCCTTGTAAGTCTTTTTCCGCTAAGTATTTTTTGTTCTTAAAAATAAAAGAGTTTATTTTGCTGGCTAGGCAACCCGCACGTAGTATTAATATTAATAGAGTCTGTACGAAAAGAGAACAGGCATAGAATTGGAGGGCGCACATTTGTATTCATTAACCCGCGGCTGGTTGCGTGGCGTTTATGCCTAGGTCTTTACCTCCAAAATTTAATGTAGAAGGTTACTGTTAAAGACCTGGACAATCCTCACACGACCAAGCGACAGTTAATTAAATACAAATGCGCACCCTAAAATTCCATGCCTGTTCTATTTTCGCACAGACTCTATCAACAGCATTTCTTTCTTCTCATCTCAGAATAAAAATATCTTCTTTCTTACAGAATAGGCAAGCAAAATCATTTATAAATACTTGTTACGATATTTTATTGGCAGCTCTATAAAAAAAAAAACTTTGACGTTACATTTATGAAGAAAGTTATATTCATAGGTATGTGGTTGTACTACCACTTTTAAAATATGTTTTATGTTGATTAAATAATCTAGCTGAGCTCAGACTCAGAAATCATCGCCTTGTTCAAAGATATTCACACTTTTTACGTTTGTGAGTTTATTTTGCACAGAAACATTGAAAGAGATTTTCAGTTTTCTTTCTCACACACAGCGCGCTGTTGCAGTTCGTTTTGTGTGTATGGGGATTGCGAGGGGGTTTGTTTGCAGGGGTACGTTCACGGGCGCACGGTTAGCGCAAGGTTAAGGTGTTAACAGACGTCCGGACCGGACTGTCAAATTGGTGCGCTCCCGACGAAATCCGATGGTGTGGACGGCTGTCCGCCGCACATTATTATTATTATTGAAGGGACAGTGTTGCCACAATGTTACAACAGTAACATTTTACGTTATTTTTGACCCTCTCATGTCGAGACTCTATAGTCTCGAGATAATGGTAAAACACATAAAAAAAATAATAAAACGGAGACCAAAAGGAAGATAAACAAATGTACACAAAAAATAAATCTTTATTTACCACCAGTACAGTTACAAATTAAGTTTTTGTGGTCGAAATGTTACTTTTCGAACCAACTTATGTTATTTTTGGCAAAGGGGCCGGGCAACACTAACTGCTGGTCCGGTGTTGTCTATGGTCGTCCGGTCCGGACGTCTGTTAACACCTTTAGGGGAACTTTTCACTTTGACAGTTGATAAAACCGCGTTTTGAAGCGCCTGTCAGGGGAAATTTCATCCTGACAGGTGCAAGTGCGTGCATGAACGGGGGGTTTACGCGAGCTGTCAGATTAAAAGTCGCTCTAACGGTTTCCCCTAGGTGCATGCGTGAACGCACTACAGCACAACTTACAGAAAAAAAAAAACAAAAGCAAAACTAGCAAAAGGCGAAAATACACTGCAACTTTTGACTTTTTTACTATTTTTTTGGTGTTTATTTGGTTTTTCTGAAGAGTAAATAGACAAGAAGTTACACAGAAGCATTGAGAAGCTAATAATCATTCAATTTCATCGAAATACCAGCGATGGGCTTTGAAATCAAAAGGTTTCAGGGTGACGTCGACGAGGAACTTATTTGCCCTATTTGTTCGGGTGTTCTCGAGGACCCTTTGCAGGTTCGTGACCTTTGTTCTTGTGACTGTTGACCTCAGGTATGTTTACCTTCTATATCAACATATTTTTGTGACAACTGTTGTGGTTTATCCAGGCCCCTACTTGCTAAGAAGCTGTACTTTTCCTGTTTCAAACAATTTCTTGCTACACCATAAAGTATTTTTTTTACATTCATACACATATCTCATATATGGTTTTTCAGGGGCGCCCCCGAATACTACGAAACCTGCTGTCCAGGTAACCACATAACCAACATTTCATAACTTTCATGTTTTTAGGTCACACAATTATTTTCTTGTATAACACTTTGGGCTATGTTATGCGTGAATTACTTTCAAGGTGCAATAATGCATCACGATGAAGCAATGTTATTCAATGTGCGTAACTGTATCTAATTGTTTGTTTTCAGATTGTGCACAAGTTGTGATAATGCACCTCATGGATGCACCACAATTCTCAAATTAGACTCATTGGCCTCTCATTTAGTGGAATGTATGTATACTTCCTTTCAGCCTATATATTTAGCTGTGCTCTCATTTATCTTCTGTATCAATTATTATTTTCTCAATTAATGTAAAGACTGTCTGTCTTTACATCTTATCTTATCTAAGATAAGATAAGATGTAAAGACATTTAAATGTTGTAAATAACCTATTGAACTTTGTTTAGCGCATATCAATGTTGCATTTCAAATACTAGTCTAGGCCTTGAGAACTTATGACATTGTACCTACATACAAAAAGTGTGGATATCTCCTCTATAACAAGTAGTTGAATGTACCAATTTATGAATTAGTAGGTACAGTAGGTACAATTCAGTTCAAATAGAGTATCCTAAAATTATTTGACTAAAAAAAAAATTTTGATTCTCACTTGACAAATGTGCTTTGAAAAAGTTAATAGTCAAACATGGCAAAAGTTATTATATTGAGTATTACACATGGTATTATTTTACAACATTTCTCAGAAATCGGAGTTAAAAGGACCTTACAAAATAATACAAGAATATACACAATCTTTCTATTAGAGTGTATATCTATCAATTAGTTATTCAAAGCTTTTTTAACTTTAACTAAATGCACTAAGCTAAAACAATGGAGCCTTCTTGACTGCCTCATTGTTTTTTCCAAGTTTCTACTGAAGACAATAGCTATTGTTTATAATTTAAATTATTATACAACAATCTGTCAGTACACATTGATTAGAATTAATTTTTCATCCCATCTATTCGAAAACGACGACTTTAATCGCATATAAGTGCGCCTAAAGTTGATGCTTCTAAGCGACATAGGTACTATTACTCTACTCTTTGCTAGAGACTGTCCCAGCAGGGTAAAAATGAGATTTTAATCCTCTTTATGAAAATAAGTGCGATTAAAAGAACTTTTAATCGCACTTTTTGAATTTGGAACCTCTTTTTCTTTTTTCTTGATTTGGCATGACTGACGCGGAGTGAAAACAAAATAGTTAGATGTCGAATTCAAATAATGGTACACTGGCTGGTTAGACTGCGCGACGGCTGATAAAAAAAAAAATTGAAAATGCACGAACTACGGCACGAGTGGGCAGCAGGGTTTTTATAGGGAGCCCGTGTTTTCGACTCTTTTTACGAATTATTAAATATTCAAAATGAGGTCTTCTAGCAGTGAAATTACCTATAACATTCTTATTCTATTATATTTAAATTTACAAGTGTTAGTTAGGCGCCTTTTTTTCTCATAGAGGGGGATGAAAAGTAGAGTGTATCACTCGGGAGCAAAAATATTTTTGGCTCGGGCGACGTACTTTGAATCCCTCGCTACGTTCAGGATTCTACTTTAGAATCCCTCGCTACGCTCGGGATTCTACTCTAGAATCCCTCACTTCGCTCTGGATTCAAAAAAACGCCCTCGCCTTAAAAATATTATTTTACTCCCACGTAATAAAATCTACTATTCCACACTGATAATATTTTTGACTTATTTTTTTTAATAAAAACGAAGTAAATTAGTCCTTTTGATTGTAAATAGATATAGTGACCTTTAACACTAGCTTAGATATCTTTACAATGTTAGCTGAAAAGTAGAAACGTTTCTAACCAAAGAGTTTGGTTGCAGAAATAGGTCAATGAGAATGTCAATAATTCTATGGAATTTTGTCTATGTGCTGCCAAGTTGTTGAGGATACCTGCATCCGATTTCTGTATTTTCACCCTTATATTACTCCAACTTTGCCTAATTCAAATTCAAGATACTTAATTTGGTCTTCCAATTACATTTATACTAGATATAAGATATTATTTTATTTTATATTATTTTAATTATAAAACATCTCTAACAAATTAAGGTTAATTAAGGTTTTCCAGCTTGACCAAAACCCAAAACATTAAACCAATTCTATAACATCTACTTTCCGGAATGGGCGGCTTTTCGTACTTACGTAAAAACCAGTTTCAAAAATGCTTTGCGCCCAAAACATCCAACCTAACACGTATCACAACATCTACCTTCCTCTTTTCCAATATGAAAATATGCGATTCATCAGTGCCTTCACCACCAACCTGTAGGAAGGAGCTATACAAAGAGCTTCTATTAAAACTATCCAATTCAACAGGTGAATTCAACCCCAAAAGACCGATGCCATGCGAAGCGGGCTGCGGTCTAGTGATCCCGAAGGATGAGTTAGCAGAGCACAACTGCGTGCGGGAGCTTCGAGCGCTGATTGCCACTCAGCAGGGGAAGCTCACGGAGTTCCAACAGGAACTGACTGAGCAGAGGATAGTGATTAATGAACATAAACGGGAGTTGGCGTTACTCAAGGTACAGTATTTTTATCTGTATTTTTTCAAGATTTTGTCTACTCTTACCAGTTAGCAAGATTAAAAGAAGCTACCCCATTAGGGATACAGGCGTGATTGTATGTATGTATGTATTATTGCTCAATCAACATGTTTACTTGCAGGAGTTTATGCGAGCGATGCGCGTATCGAACCCTACAATGCGTGCGCTCGCCGACCAAATGGAAAGAGAGGAAGTAGTGCGCTGGGCGTCATCTCTCTCCCGCGCGAGAGTCACTCGCTGGGGCGGGATGATATCTACACCTGACGATGTATTACAGGTAAGAATTGACAGACTACTGATCAGACAGTAAATGGTTTCAGTGTATCCGCATATCGTAACCAGCAATGGACATATCGAATCCAAAAATATGCCTTTCGAACTCAACAATGCACGTATCACATTCCACATGCTGCATATCATCTTCCAAGATGCTTGCGCTTGCCGAACAAAATGGAGCGAGAAGAAATACGCTCGTTTTCCTAACAGTGTTTTTTTTTATACTGAGACTTCGCTATAATTCATTAGCCCTTGCTGGCTAATTATCCTATTGATTTTTATTTAAATAATTATATTATTTGCAGATGATGATCAAGCGAAGTCTGTCGGAGTCGGGTTGTCCGCCGCACATCATCGACGACCTAATGGAGAACTGCCACGAGAGAAGGTGGCCGCCCGGACTCTCCTCGCTTGAAACTAGACAAAATAACAGAAGGTAATGCTGCTTTTTATGATATTATCTGATATTATATGGATCACGATTAAGAACGGTTTTTTGAAGTGTCTAAATTCGCAAATGAAAGCACAATGTTTTAGGCCTCTCCTGATCGAGGGGTAACTGCCATACCATACTCATTTCATTACTCATGACATTTCGCAATCGGAATGCTACTCCTGTAGTCGCCTTTTGCGGGACACGCAGAAACATATGGGATGATTGATGATATTTAGTTTATGAATGCAGCTCTAATACATACTTTCTTTAATTTACCTTTTCTAAAACTGTAACGTCTATATTGTTTAGGGATTATGGGTAAGGCATAAAGGCGTGATTTTATGTATGTATATTTTTCAGACTGTACGAGAAATACGTGTGCAAACGCGTGCCGGGCAAGCAGGCCGTGCTGGTGCTGCAGTGCGACAACACGCACGTCGACGAACATATGATGGTGGAACCGGGACTTGTTATGATATTCGCGCACGGCATCGAATAGCACACGAATAAACAAGAATATAAGAAACATAACGATTGATCGACAAACTGTGATTCCGATATTTTCGATAAATTGTGTTTTTCTCATTGGATATCCACGAACGTAAACATACACAACACAACGCAAGTATTACATACTCACATGGACTCTATCTAAAACTAGTTTAAAATGATTTGCTCACACGTACAACTGAAACCTAACAGTTCATATGCTTTTAGTTTGACCGCTAAAAAAAAACGATAAATATAAAAACGCTGAGTGTAATTAATATCTCTTCCTTATTGTTGCCTAAATTCTGTTAATAATAAATTAATAAATATTCCATAACAGTTAGAAAAGGTTCCTAATAGCTTAAATTAGCTTACTCCTCCATACACAACATAAGCAATACAAATAGATGCCTTAATAATTAAAAATATACGAATAGAATAGAAAGTTTTTGAAAAAGGATTCTAGTATACTAGTTTATAAATTGAATTTAGATAGCCGCCTCAACTAAATTACCGATTTGATCGATATCTAAAGATCTCCAGTTCTGTACTGACTAAATATAATAATTCTGTTTGATATGAAAGAGGCTATTGTACATAATATTGGCTTAAACGTATGTGTGCTAATTTCACAGAGTATGTTAGGTTTTATTAATTTATCCTTACTGCATTTACTGCTCAAAAAAATATTGTATTTTATAGTATTTCTTTTGCTGTGCTATTATTGCAACATTCTCTGTTAAATTGTCAATACAGTTACACCATTTGTAAAGTAACCCATCTGAATTTATGCAGTTTAGCGACAGAAATACCCATGACAATGTAATATTATTATTGCACATGAATTTACTTTTCAAATATACAAGGAATAAAACAATACATTTCGAACATTAACTAGTATTTTATCGCTAATTTTAAGTGTGCAAACGTTTGTGTTTATAGTATTAACTTGTAAAATTCAATGGTGACATTCCCAAATTGTTTAATTATTAATTTGTATGAGCTATTTTGATTAATTTATGATTGAATTTAATTCGAAATAAAACGCTAGGATATTTTGCCAGTAAAAAGAATAATAGACGAAATCTAATGTAGAGTATAAGGTTTTTTTACAACGTATTTTAAGTGATTGAGTGCTGTGTTATGTTAAAATAGTGTGTAATTGTTTTTATGCATTATCTTCAATTTTTATTTTTGTTTCAGGGTTTTTAGTATCTCTGCAAGTTTTTTATGAGAATTCTTAACATGTACTGTAATGTAGCTCAATCTCAAATAAATAAAATTACTAAATTAAGTTTACTTTAGTTTTATTTTATAACTAAAAAACAGAATCCCCCGGTGTGACTGTCACACAATAACAAACAAAGGTCTGGGCATGGTCTGGTTACTTTCTTGCACAGTGCAGTGTGCAGTGGCGGTCGGTTGTTTCATTTCAAACATGCGCAGTAGACGGTAGATAATAATTTGAAGGAAAACAACCCGCCGCCACTGCAAGCCACGGCTCCGACCGATAGGCCTTGGATTGACCGCGGCTGTGTGCGAGAGGCTTTGCATTCTACTTTTTTCTTGACTTGCATAGAATCATAATGCCATCTATGACCGAGAAGCAGAACTATTATGGAATTCTACGAGCAATATTTTCCCGGAAATATGTGGCTGCAATAAATACCAGCAGCTGTGGCTCGGCTATACCAAAATTGTCAAAAATATATCTGGGCCAGAGTGGGGCCAGTACTTAGAGACAATGGGCCTGGAGCCGAAATCGTCAATGATTTTTTTCTCAGCTGATACTTTTTAAGGTTCTCTAAGGGAAGGCAAAGAGCTTGAGTCCATTCAGCCTAAAGATGCCATCTATTATCAAGTAGCAGAACTAACCCAGCCAACCATAGACAATTTGTATCGTTTTTTTTATACATAATGTCAAAAAACTGTCAAAGTCAAACTCGCAGCGTTGCCGTTAGGGTACATTTTACACATTTGACGTACCTTTTTGGGCTCCCATGTGTAATGTGTAATCTTGCCAGTACATGTGTAATTTCTTTGAACTCACCGCCAAAATATCTCAATCAAAGAAATAAATGAGCGCTGCTGCGTATAGAGAAACGTAGAGAAAGCTAACTCATTTTATCTCCCTTGCTCTAGCAAAACTCCATATTAAAGCATCTCTTTCACTCATCACAGAAGCAGCGATCTCACTACCCAATTTACCGGGCCCTAAAATATTAGTTTACAATACATTGCTGGATGTACGTTAAGCCCGCGTTAAAAAGTAATGGCGTTTTCAATCCAAAAAACATCCAAAAAATTACTACAAAAAAAAAGACTGCTGTTATGAGTGATTTGCGAAAAAAAAATGCTCATGTACACTTTTGTCACAATATGTACACTTTTTGCGGCGGATATGTGTATTTTGGGATCTCGGTTGCGGCAACACTGCAAACTCGCTTTTGTATTTTTGTCCGTCATTCTGCTTCGTGTGATTATTTTGTTAAAATATTCGGGCGAAAACATATGCAATATGTCTGAGATGGAAGTGACCGAAAGCGGCAACGATTGTTCCAATGATCTGCGTAAGTTTTTATTCATGACCTGTTGATTCCGTGGTGTAGACAAGGCGTATCGATCCAGCTGGTAACCTAAGTTTTGCCGGCAGTTTTTGGTATAATAACTGCTTATTTGTTGACGTTCTGTTCAAAGCCTAAGTTTCAGCGAGGTTCACCCCAGCTGCTCATATATTTTTTACCAGCAGTCTACCTGAAATTAACATTTTTGCTTAAAGTAAACTGTGTTGTTAATAAGCACTTTTTTTCAGTTCTACTCGATCGAGTGTTCCTGCGTCTTGGCAATGCTGACTCCGACGACCAGCTGGAGAGTTGTCTTACGAGATTTCTTCCTCCTGTCATCCTCAAACTATCTTCACCGCATGAGCAAGTGAGAAAAATTTTGATCCTATAAATAAATGAGCTGGAATTTATGCTAATTTTATTCTGAACAAGTTCACTGACTGTCTCTATCAATAATGATGTAAAGTTTATTGGGGTATTCACCGAAATGTATAAGAGCTTAAAAATATAATGAAAATAGTCATAAATGCATCAACATTACTGTGCAAAACCTTATTTCTGATAGACACATGTACAACATACTTTACAATAAAACTGTTCTAAATTATGTATGTAACAGTTTATTGTTCCACAAAGAAGAAGAAGTACAAAGAATATAAAATACAAACACAAAAGGAAAAAGATTACAGGGACTGCTTATGTTAATGAAGTTTTCTTTTTTAAATTATTATTCTAAGGTCCGTACAAAAGTAATGGAGCTACTGGTGCATGTGAATAAGCGAGTGAAGAGTCGCGGGAATGTTCAGCTGCCGGTGCAAGCATTGCTGCAGCACTACAAGGATCCTGCTGCTAACAGCTTCATTATTGTGAGTTACTATGCTTAAATGTCTGTACTTCATTATTACAGGGGAAAACTATTATTGCAGGAAACAAAACTATTAAAAACTGTTATTATGTAAAAATACATAATAGGGACAAGTTTATTATGAGATCCTTACACATTTCACTTTCTTTTAACTTTTGTTTATTTATTTATTCATAACTCTTCAGATGTTTCTGCAGTAAAAAATGGACCAGTTTCTTCAATAGCTTTAATTTTAAAGTATTAACCATAACCATATTTATACCTAACAAACAATCTAACCTACATACTGATACAAATCTTTCTACATTACAAATATGTTTATGATTACAAATCTGGGATTATTAAATATATTTTTTTCAGAACTTCACAATAATCTACATAACCATGGGCTTCCCGCGTTTGCCGCGCGATCAACAGCTACTGCTAGCGCCATCTTTGTTGGAAGCCATTGAGAACAAGCCACAGGGCCATCAGGATGGGTAAGAAACATGTATATTACAGTACCATTCACAAAATTACATACCTGTGAATATAAATCACCCCTACTATCCCTCTTTGGCTGAGGTAAGTAGTGTCTTTGTACAAATTACGAGTCAGATATTTAGGAAAAAGTACTGTTTTTAGACAGTTAAGCCCATGCAAACTGCAAAAACCAATAGATGGAAGTCAAGAGGTTAAATACCCTCAATACAGGAATGATTTTGTGTAAGGTTTATGTATGTATTTTAGAAGTAGACTATGATAATATATCTTTCAGGATACTGGTGCTGGTGATGCCCCTACTGGGTGACATCAAGGAGTCAGCATTGAATCTGAAGGAGAAACCTAAAGTGGCATCTTTGATACTGAAGTTTGCTTTGGATGTATTGCTGCTTCCATACAGGTATTTTTTCCAAATGATTTTCACTCTTTTCGCCCGAATATATCAGTTTGTACTATAAAAATAGCTATCACATTTGTCAAATCTTTATGATTATTAGCAACATAGATTTATGTATTATTAGCAATCAGAACAATGCAGAATTTTAATTTGGAGAACATTTCTGATTGTAACTAATATGGTTCCCTTAGGTAAGAATAGAAACTATCGGGTGTCTAAATCCGAAGTACTTAATAAATCCATAAATTAAGCAATTTTTCAGTTCATTGTATTTGATTTTAATAACTCGTGCTATGACCTAACAAATATAACACAAATATAATTTGATAGGCTTTTAAGTGGAATTAAATTTATTTGTAGAAAATTGTCGTATTTTGTTTCAGGGCTCTACCTAACCCGGGTGAGAGTGAGTTCCAAGTACCTCCCGGAATGAGTCTTAGGACTTACAAGAGGATTGTTGAGAAGAGCCAGCTCAATCCAGAGCAACTTGAAGAGGTAAACACATAACCTAACCTAACCTAACCCACACGGATGTGACGTGATTATAAAGAGTGACTTTTTGATACAAAAATAGGTAGAAGACATTTTGTATCATTACATTACGAGCAACTAATGACATTCTTTGAATATTTAATTGTATCAATCCAAGAATTAATGTTTTATGTTGCTTCACATTCTAATATTATTCTTTTTATTTTTCAACACAGATGAAACTGTCTATAGTGAATTTCATCAGCAAAGATATTTTCAACATGAATGACATTCTGCTGCCGCTCATTGTCGCTGCTGCTGATTCCCGGTTCAGTATTGCCAACAGCGCTAACAGCCCCCTCATCAGAGTTGCCAGGTAAAACTCTCACCCGCAAAATATGTTTCTGAACTTTGTTTTAAATTTTCTTAGAAATTGCCCCAATGATTATTTAGAAATAAATAGTACCCTGCAGATCCTATCAGGGAGAGGCCTATGTCCCGCAGTGGACTGATACATGCTGATGATGATGATAATGAGTTCGTATCAATATTATTGCTAGAAACGGCCGTGTTGTTGGCGGAAATTTCGATAGTAAATGCTTGGTCATTAACGCAGTCCTTACTTCGACTTTAGGTTTTAAAATTGACGTATAAGGTTATTTAATATTTGTTTATGTTTTTTAGTTCAGTGGACTGGTCGCTACCGGCAGTAGTGACGCCACTGTATCAGCTGTTCTTGGGTACATGGGGAGGCACTAAGGTTCCGCCTGAAGACAGAAAGGTAGGTACAGACAGACCCTTTAAAAAAAAAAAATCTTTGAAGTCAGCTTTAATTAGACCGTCATATTTCTGCCTACCCTAAATAGTATAGACATGACTTTTTTTATTGAATAGTATAGACATAATTTTATTTTTTTATAGAAAAGTATGTGTTTTTAGGTCCCAGCGTGCACAAGACTACGTTTAAAACTGTTACAGTATTTGAATAAAGCAAGTGGTGCAGCGATCATGTTTCCACCTTGTGTTCAGGTATTTATTTTTAGTTGATGTTATACCTATAATAATTGTTTTTTTTTTTTATGGTTTTCTGAATCTCTAGATTTTGACGATTCTATTGCTGCGCATAGTCTTTATTTTATTTTATTGTAAATAGGAACACCAACATCTTTTAAATTAAACATTACATTAGGCTTATATCATAACTTAAAATAACTAATTTAAAAGACAATTATAGGTGTACACATCATTCTTAGAAATACAACAGTATGAAAATTTAGTTGTTCTACCTATTTTAGTTTATAACTAGATGTAATCTTACATTAATTGAGATCAAGTTATATAAGTATCTTAATTGATTCCTACTTTTCAGGTGGTTTTCGCAGCGCTTTTCGAACCAAATACCAATTCTCGTCTTCGGACTATGGCTCTAATGTTTTTGCTCAACGTTGTCAACAAGTAAGTTCGAGTCACTCAAGGGCGTTTGTACGCTCTTCCATATTAGATTCGTATACAATTCGTATCAGATTTTGCAGTCCCAGTAATTGTATGACTTTTCCTTTTATGCGAATTGGATACGAATCGAAAGTGGATAAGTGCCAAACGAATAATCGTATGCGAATTTCCTGACCTATTTAATATTTCGTTATAAGAAATTCATGTCTAAAATATTTCTGGACTAACTACTATTTTATATTTTTTTTTATGTTCTCCGATTTTGTTGAAAACAGAGAACTGTGATAATAAATTGATGATCTTTCAGTGGCGAGTTGAACCAGCTTACAAAGGTGCAGTCGATCTTTCTGCAAGGGCTTCTCAAGCTGATCAGGAATGATGAACACGTGGAGCATCAGCCCAAGGCTTACATGTGTTTGGGTAAGTGGTGGTAGTTCATTTCGGACTGTAATCGCACCTTGGAACCGAATCGTCACAAAACCTATAGGTAGTTGGTTTTCAAGGTGATATGACTGACTGTAAAATTTTGTATCAATGCAATACAGAAGGGATTTGAATAATTTATTATTTTCGCAAAAGCTAATTTGGGCACCAAATTATCCATTGTGCACGTCATTCAGCGCACGAAAACCAGATTATTTTGAATTTGGATCGTTAAAACTGTCTGCTGTATTTTTACTTATTTTTTTAATTTTCCTAATAGCGGCAGAACGAACAGATCATTAACTTCATTGGGCGCGGTAGCCGAGTTGGTTAGAGCGTTGGGACGGTATTCCAAGATCGCAAGTTCAAATCCAGTCCGTGATTGAATTTTTTAATTGTTATTTCTCATATTTCAGACAATCTACTGTTTTTTATCCTGCATTTTTTCACATTCAGGTAGACTAGCCATGAGATGTCCGGGCAGCATCAACAACCAGTTCGCATTACTGGAAGAGCTGGTCAAAAAGATCCCAGAAGCAGTTCCTGAGATGAAGACTGCTATCAGAGATTGTCTGCTCGAGATGGCTGTAGCGTACAAGATTACTCCTGAAGGTAATTTAAGAATCATCTGAATCTTTGAATCTTTCTCCATGTTTAAGGTTGTTATGAGTCGTCGAATGATCCAATGAAGCATTGTGCCCTATGACGATGGCTTAGCGTGCCATCCGAAGAAAGGAATCATCATTCCCTGTCAGACGATTCAGTTTTTCAAATTCAAATAATTTATTTCAGAATTAATATTCCATAGATTGTTAGTTCACATATTCTAATGTTAGTAATACAAAATATTAATAATAATTTGATTTTTAGTTAATTTAGTTTGCTTTGCCAAGACTAGATCAAAGTGAAAACTGTTTACAAATGATGGTATTAACTTTATGTGTTACGAGTTTATTCTATATTTCCGACAGAAAATTATTTTTTCTCAAACATGCATGAAAATAGTCTTATTCCTTATGCAATATCAATACGCAAACTTTGACATTTACGGTATCTCAAATTAAAAAAATAATCTTTTTTATTTTTTTCATAGAACTCGTCTTTTTCAAATTTCGAACAACAAAGCGCTCCGTCAAAGTACAAAACGCCATTCCTCCATGCCAAAACTCTCCAGCAAAGTCCAAAACGCCATGACTTCATGCCAAAACTTTTTTTTTTCAAAGTAAACTTGCGTTTAGTTTCAACCATATGCATTTGTGTTGACTTAGCACTGAGGCTGTACGGTACGCCATAGATTTTTTATTTATGTATTTCCTTGCATTAATTTGAGAAAAGCTCTATGTAAGCCTCGACGACTATGTACTAATTTGTTTCTCTGTACCAATCTTATTTCTTTGGCTTCCAGTTAAAGATGAGAACAAAGCTGAACCTATGGACATTTCACCGACCGAAGATGCTGGTTCGTCTACAATGGAAGTAGACGACAGTAAAGGGAAACTGCCGTTTGATGAGCCACAGGCTTTAGCCTTATTCGCTTTGTTGGAGCAGTGAGTAAAGTATTTCCGTCTCCATCTTACATTGTAATCAGTCAGTTTCTTAATTAATGCTTCGTTGTATGAAACTGGTATGAAAAAAAAAGAAAAGTCACACAAGATTTGATTATAAATCGAAAGCACAAATTGGGAGACCTAACGTTGCTTGTTGTAAAACTTTGGCTTATTACTGGGGTTTTCTTAATAATGTGTTTAACATACATACATACATAAATCACGCCTTTATCCCTAATGGGGTAGGCAGAGCGTTAACGACCCAAACAAAGGTCATTACGCCACGTCTGACAAGTTTTGAGGGTTGTTTAAGATAGATCTGTATATTGCTGTAGTGACAGGTTGTCAACCCCATCGCCTAGATTACAATATATTAAAAGAATCGAATCCCTTAGCTGGTTTTTACAGCATGCCCGGGAGGAGATGCAGCTGACACATTCTATGTTTTTCTATCGCTCCCAGTCCAGCATGGAAGAAACTTTAACTATTGTGTATTTTGTAAGTATTTTGTATTGTATTGTATTGTATTTTCTAGTTACATGCACAGCGACGACCCCATGATCCGGTACGTGGCGATGCGCTACTCTGCGTCGGTGTTTCCACAGGACTATATTCCTTCCAGATATCTGCTGCTACTGGCTAGTGGAGACAAGTAAGTGTAATGTATTAGGGTTTTAGTGAATCCTGCCGGGGTTCATCGGGTCGATGGACATAGAGAAGACCTTGGCCACGTGAGGTACAGGCTGACTTGCAACCACAAGTCCAACGTTAATCATCTTGCTTCTTCTTCTTATAGAATCGGTTTTCATGTCGAATTACGACTCCATAAACCCTGGTGTAAGAGTATTTAAACCGCCTTATATCACAGCTAATGTGTCTCTGACATTGTTTTTGTTTTTGAGCATCTTGCTGTGTTCGATCGATGTGTTCAAATGCTATGCGAGCTTCAACGTCGATTCTATGTCGGTCACTACTGGCATAGACAAATTAGAAACTTCTCAAACTCCAGTTTTCAAGTATAGTTCACCCATTATTAATCCTGTAATTTTCAACTTTTAATAACATTTTAGCCAAGACGACATCGCAACGGAAGCTCTGAAATGTCTATACGGAACATCGCGTCTCAGCGAGATCGTCGACGTAGTGAACAACGTGAGCAAGAAAGAGACGAGCGCCGTCAACCTAGACGAGGACTCCGCTAAGAGGGAAAGGAACAGACAACCGGAGGAGCAAGAGTTCAAGGCGCCGAAGTTTAAGGATGTTGTGAATTACATCTGGGAGCAAATGCAGAAGAGGAAGAAGGGATCGAACGCTAAGCATCGGTTTGTGATCGGAAACAATGTTCTGCAGTTCCATCCGTTGACTTATCAAGAGGTAAGATGTCATTTTGAATACTAATATATTGGTTTGTTATAGGCAGTATTGATACTGTTCGACCGACGCACTTTTTAACTTATACAAATAAAATTGTGTGGTGTTTTGCTCAGGTGATTCTACTCACCAAATCGTTGAACAAATTAGCCCAAGGCCAATAGTAAAAAAAATATATATATTGAAAATCAAATTAAAGGGTCAAAAGTCAAAACCATAGAGTCAAAACATAAAAACTTTGCAGGAGTCACTTTAGACAAGGTTAGCATAAAAGAGGCTTATAGTAAGGAATATATTTGTGGACTACCTTTTAAATAGCAATACTTACAGTGTTTTTCAATGTATTTTTCCGTAGATTCTCCGCTATATGCGCATGTGTCTGAACCGCGATGCGAATCTAGTAGATTGCTCCAACCACCCCAACGCTACATCTCCGCTGCTCAGCAAGTACTTCTTAGACAATCTGCTGGAAACTGAAGTTCTACAAGAATACTTGACCATGATCATCACTCTGCTCAATGCCAGCCCAGGTAAATCACTGAATAAATTCTGTACAATCGACAGACCAGAGTTCCTGACCTCTGGTCACACACAAATTGTATGCAAACAGAGGCCAAGCAAAATGGCCGATCGCGTCAGACCAAAGTTGCGTTTTAGAAACCTACTAGCGCCTTTTGTTGACACATGGAAAGAAAATGAGTTTTTTTTACTGTTTTATTATTCAGGTAAGGTTTCGATCGAGTCTACCGTTGATGTTCAAGTTTTCACTTCTGCCGGCACTCCCCGAGTGCTACCCGTTATTTCACTGACTATTTATTTTTTCAGATATAACGCCCCTTTCTTGTTTCCTCGACATAATCGGCTGCGTTCCTCAAAAGATGGCGCCTAAATACACAAACATGCTACCATTCTTTAAGAACTTATTCTCGACCAGTACCAAGGAAGACATACGGGAAACCGCAGCGGTGATTTACGCGATAATCACAGTACACACGAGCGACAAAGCCGCGATAGAGCGCGAGATCAACGAGTTCGTGGTGCAGGGGAAGGATAATAAGAATTTGGAAGCCCAGTGCGGTTATATCGCGGCGTTTGCGAACTTGTGCGAGCGATGTATCGTTTTGGCTAGACGTGGCAAGTTTGGTGGTAAAGGGTTTAATGCGGCTAGCTGGGAGCCTTATCAGAAAGGAGCCCTTTGTTTAGGTAAGTTTTGTAACAGTTTAGTCGAGATATATATATTGCAAGCTTTCACAAAATCGAGAAACTGTCGGAAAATTATATTAAAAATGATATGCACAATGCAATGCAATGGATCACTTTTTTTTTGTGAAGTTGTCAAACGACCTGATGAAATATGTCGCCGTAGATATTGAATCGATAACCATCTTACTTATCGTACAATCTGGTAATTCAACCTGCATTACTAGTACAAAGCTAGGGCCTTAAAACAAGATCATAAATTACCCATTTTTCTTTCAGCTAACTTCCTGGTTCATCAACAAACCTTACTCGTCAGTACGAGTTGTACAGCCGTCTCTCTACTCGTTAAATGCAGCGGCCTTCCTCTCCCCAACTACACCCCTAACCAAGAAACGGTGCTCAAATCGGACACCCCCTTCAAATTGGACAAGGTTGGTAGATAAAATGCTTCTTCATGTATCATGCCAATTGATTAAAGACCCGATGAACCTTACTATCAGAGTTTTAATCCGCCTAATAGCCTAGCCTCTGATTCTTACAAACCATTTGTGTCCTCGTGCCCTCTGAAGCACGGGTTTATCTTTTTTGACAGACAATCAACCATCTATTTGCTGAATAAGTTGACGAGTAGTATGCCTCATAGTATGCTATACTTACAGGGCGTGACCTACTATTTTCTATTATTGTAATAACTTTATAAATTGTAACAAACATAATTTGTGTCTATAAGGTGGAGCAGGGCGGCGATACCGATGACGTCACGAAGTACACGGTCACTAAGAGATTGTTCGGTATAGTCGACAACGCCAAGTTGCCGTCCAAAGTAAAAGAGAGAGCGCTATATACATTAGGGTTGTTGTGTTGTGGGGAGAGGAAGGCCGCTGCATTTAACGAGTAGAGAGACGGCTGTACAACTCGTACTGACGAGTAAGGTTTGTTGATGAACCAGGAAGTTAGCTGAAAGAAAAATGGGTAATTTATGATCTTGTTTTAAGGCCCTAGCTTTGTACTAGTAATGCAGGTTGAATTACCAGATTGTACGATAAGTAAGATGGTTATCGATTCAATATCTACGGCGACATATTTCATCAGGTCGTTTGACAACTTCACAAAAAAAAAGTGATCCATTGCATTGCATTGTGCATATCATTTTTAATATAATTTTCCGACAGTTTCTCGATTTTGTGAAAGCTTGCAATATATATATCTCGACTAAACTGTTACAAAACTTACCTAAACAAAGGGCTCCTTTCTGATAAGGCTCCCAGCTAGCCGCATTAAACCCTTTACCACCAAACTTGCCACGTCTAGCCAAAACGATACATCGCTCGCACAAGTTCGCAAACGCCGCGATATAACCGCACTGGGCTTCCAAATTCTTATTATCCTTCCCCTGCACCACGAACTCGTTGATCTCGCGCTCTATCGCGGCTTTGTCGCTCGTGTGTACTGTGATTATCGCGTAAATCACCGCTGCGGTTTCCCGTATGTCTTCCTTGGTACTGGTCGAGAATAAGTTCTTAAAGAATGGTAGCATGTTTGTGTATTTAGGCGCCATCTTTTGAGGAACGCAGCCGATTATGTCGAGGAAACAAGAAAGGGGCGTTATATCTGAAAAAATAAATAGTCAGTGAAATAACGGGTAGCACTCGGGGAGTGCCGGCAGAAGTGAAAACTTGAACATCAACGGTAGACTCGATCGAAACCTTACCTGAATAATAAAACAGTAAAAAAAACTCATTTTCTTTCCATGTGTCAACAAAAGGCGCTAGTAGGTTTCTAAAACGCAACTTTGGTCTGACGCGATCGGCCATTTTGCTTGGCCTCTGTTTGCATACAATTTGTGTGTGACCAGAGGTCAGGAACTCTGGTCTGTCGATTGTACAGAATTTATTCAGTGATTTACCTGGGCTGGCATTGAGCAGAGTGATGATCATGGTCAAGTATTCTTGTAGAACTTCAGTTTCCAGCAGATTGTCTAAGAAGTACTTGCTGAGCAGCGGAGATGTAGCGTTGGGGTGGTTGGAGCAATCTACTAGATTCGCATCGCGGTTCAGACACATGCGCATATAGCGGAGAATCTACGGAAAAATACATTGAAAAACACTGTAAGTATTGCTATTTAAAAGGTAGTCCACAAATATATTCCTTACTATAAGCCTCTTTTATGCTAACCTTGTCTAAAGTGACTCCTGCAAAGTTTTTATGTTTTGACTCTATGGTTTTGACTTTTGACCCTTTAATTTGATTTTCAATATATATATTTTTTTTACTATTGGCCTTGGGCTAATTTGTTCAACGATTTGGTGAGTAGAATCACCTGAGCAAAACACCACACAATTTTATTTGTATAAGTTAAAAAGTGCGTCGGTCGAACAGTATCAATACTGCCTATAACAAACCAATATATTAGTATTCAAAATGACATCTTACCTCTTGATAAGTCAACGGATGGAACTGCAGAACATTGTTTCCGATCACAAACCGATGCTTAGCGTTCGATCCCTTCTTCCTCTTCTGCATTTGCTCCCAGATGTAATTCACAACATCCTTAAACTTCGGCGCCTTGAACTCTTGCTCCTCCGGTTGTCTGTTCCTTTCCCGTTTCCCTCTTAGCGGAGTCCTCGTCTAGGTTGACGGCGCTCGTCTCTTTCTTGCTCACGTTGTTCACTACGTCGACGATCTCGCTGAGACGCGATGTTCCGTATAGACATTTCAGAGCTTCCGTTGCGATGTCGTCTTGGCTAAAATGTTATTAAAAGTTGAAAATTACAGGATTAATAATGGGTGAACTATACTTGAAAACTGGAGTTTGAGAAGTTTCTAATTTGTCTATGCCAGTAGTGACCGACATAGAATCGACGTTGAAGCTCGCATAGCATTTGAACACATCGATCGAACACAGCAAGATGCTCAAAAACAAAAACAATGTCAGAGACACATTAGCTGTGATATAAGGCGGTTTAAATACTCTTACACCAGGGTTTATGGAGTCGTAATTCGACATGAAAACCGATTCTATAAGAAGAAGAAGCAAGATGATTAACGTTGGACTTGTGGTTGCAAGTCAGCCTGTACCTCACGTGGCCAAGGTCTTCTCTATGTCCATCGACCCGATGAACCCCGGCAGGATTCACTAAAACCCTAATACATTACACTTACTTGTCTCCACTAGCCAGTAGCAGCAGATATCTGGAAGGAATATAGTCCTGTGGAAACACCGACGCAGAGTAGCGCATCGCCACGTACCGGATCATGGGGTCGTCGCTGTGCATGTAACTAGAAAAATACAATACAATACAATACAAAATACTTACAAAATACACAATAGTTAAAGTTTCTTCCATGCTGGACTGGGAGCGATAGAAAAACATAGAATGTGTCAGCTGCATCTCCTCCCGGGCATGCTGTAAAAAACCAGCTAAGGGATTCGATTCTTTTAATATATTGTAATCTAGGCGATGGGGTTGACAACCTGTCACTACAGCAATATACAGATCTATC